>JAQBHY010000040.1:66061-266061 GCA_027574665.1 Rhynochetos jubatus
CACACGGACATGTGGGCACACAGACCCACGGACACTCAGACACAGGGACACTCAGACCCACACATGGACCCACCCACGGACCTGCCCACAGCCCCACAGACACGCACACAGACCCACGGCCTCACCGACCCACGGCCCCACCCACAGCCCCACACATGGACCCACAGCCCCACACACGGACCCACGGACACGCACACGGGACCCCCCCCCCGGCCTCACCCCCGGCCCCACGGCCTCACCCTCCAGCCAGTGGGACCCCCGGGCACCCAGCCCCACCCGCACGCCCCGTGGGCACCCGCCCTGCGGACGGACGGACGGACACGCGGCCCCCCCCCGGGCAGACCCCAGGGCTGGGGGGCACCCCCCGTCCTGGCGCCCCCCCCGGTGCCAACCAGCCCCCGGGAATAAAGGTGGGGGGTTTGTAACCTCCCCGTGTCGGTGTCTTTTGGGGGGGGGGGGGGGGGGCTGGGGGGCGCTTGGGGGGCAGAAAGGGGGCAGGACCCCCCAACCCCCCCATCCCCAAGGGGTAAAGCAGAGCAAGTGCTCGGCGGTGGGTGGCACCGGTTTATTGGGGGACGGACCCACGGATGGACCCATGGACGGACCCACAGATGGACCCATGGACGGACCCACAGATGGACCCATAGATGGACCCACAGATGGACCCACGGATGGACCCACGGATGGACCCACAGATGGACCCACGGACGGGCCCACGGATGGACCCATGGATGGGCCCACGGATGGACCCATGGATGGACCCACGGATGGACCCATGGATAGACCCACGGATGGACCCACGGATGGACCCACAGATGGACCCATAGATGGACCCACGGATGGACCCACGGATGGACCCACGGATGGGCCCACGGATGGACCCATGGATGGACCCACGGATGGACCCATGGATAGACCCATAGATGGACCCACGGACGGACCCACAGATGGACCCATAGATGGACCCACGGATGGACCCATAGATGGACCCACAGATGGACCCACGGATGGACCCACAGATGGACCCATGGACGGGCCCACGGATGGACCCACGGATGGACCCACGGATGGGCCCACGGATGGACCCACGGATGGACCCATGGACGGACCCACAGATGGACCCGTAGATGGACCCATGAACGGGCCCACGGACGGACCCATAGATGGACCCATGGCCGGACTGGGACGGCCGCCGGGACGGTCAGCGGCGGCGGCCGAAGCGCTGCGGCGTTGCCATGGTCCAGAACGGGGCGGCCGGAGGGTCCCAGCTGCGGGGGCTGAGCCGGGCCGGGGCCCCCCCCTGCAGCCCCCACCCCAACCTGCCGCGGGGACAGCGCAGCGCTGGGGACGGGCGGACACGGACGGATGGACGGAGCCACGGACGGACGGATGGACACGGATGGACAGGGATGGATGGACAGATGGACATGGACAGACAGATGGACAGACGGACACGGATGGACGGACACGGATGGACAGATGGACATGGATGGACAGACACAGATGGATGGATGGACACGGATGGATGGACAGGGATGGACAGATGGACATGGATGGACAGATGGACACGGACGGACGGATGGACAGGGATGGACAGGGATGGACAGATGGACACGGAGGGATGGACAGGGATGGACAGATGGACATGGACAGACGGACAGATGGACACGGACGGACGGATGGACAGATGGACACGGATGGATGGACAGATGGACATGGATGGATGGACAGGGATGGACAGATGGACAGATGGACAGGGATGCGGGCACAGGGGGACGGGGGGGGACACGGGATGGACAGAGCAGAGCGACGGGGTGCTGTGGATGGATGGACACGGACAGATGGACACGGATGGACAGGACAGACGGACACGGATGGAGGGACGGGACGGACAGATGGACACGGACAGACGGACATAGACCTGGATGGACAGGACGGACAGGCAGATGGACACTCATGGACAGACAGAGGGACAGGGACATGGACAGATGGACATGGATGGACGGGGGGACAGGGGACACTCAGATGGGGTGGATGGGATGGACAGGACGGACAGAGGGACAGCGGATGGACACTCAAGGACAGACGGACACGGATGGACGGGGAGACGGGACACTCACAGATGGGGTGGGTGGGACGGACGGACACGGACAGATGGACACGGATGGATGGGATGGACACATGGACATGGATGGACGGGACGGATGGACGGACACGGACAGATGGACGGACACGGACGGACACGGACGGACAGATGGACACTCACAGACGGAGGGACAGGGGACACTCGGGGACAGACGGGACGGACAGACACGGATGGATGGGACAGACGGACACGGATGGGGGGGGGCCGGGGGGACAGCAGACGGACAGACGGACACTCCCGGACAGACGGACACTCCCGGGGCCGCCCATCCCGGCACCGGCCACTTGCGCGTCCCCCCTGGGTGTCCCCAACCCCCCCGCGTCCCCCTCGGTGTCCCCGAACACCCGGGTCCCTCGACGGCCCCGTGGCGCCCCGCCCCCCCCGCGACACCCCCCCCGTGCCCCCCCCCCCCCCCCCCGGCCCCGCTCACCTCTGCGGCTGGGGGGGGGGGGCGCGGGGCTGCAGCAAGCGGAGCAGCGCGCTCAGGGCGGCGGCGGGGGGCGGCCCGGGGGGGGCGGCGGCGGCCTGTGGGGGGGTCGGACGGGAAGGGGGGGGGGGGGGGGGGGTGTCACGGCAGCCCCTGGCCCGGTGGGGCGCCCCCTCACCCCATCCCGGCCCCCCCAAACCCGAACAGCCGGCTCTGCCCCCCCCGGGCACCGCCCCCTCCCCAGCCCCGACGGCGCGGGGCTCACCGGGCGGGGGTCGCCGCCCAGGGGGGGCCCGGGGGGGGCTCCGGGGCAGCAGCGGGCGGGGCGCGGGACCCCCAGCAGCAGCAGCAGCAGCAGCAGCCGCTCCATCGCCCCCGCCCCCCGCCGCCGCCGCCGCCTCTTATAGCCGGGCCGGGGGGCCCCGGGGGGGGCGGGGGGGGGGCCGGGGGGGGGCCCTGCCCCCGCCGCTAATGAAACCCATTCACCACCGCGACAGCCGCCCCCGGCGACGGGCGGGCGGACGGACGGGGGCGGCCCCCACCCCCCCCCCCCCAACCCCCCCGGGACCCTCCGCCGGCACCGTCGGACCAAGACACACCCCCCCCCCCCCCCCCGAAACCCGGACCCCTGACCCGCATCGGACCCCCCCCGGGCCGACTCACCCCCCCACCCCGAGACAGGGGACCCCCCCCCCCGCGGCTCGTGGCCGCCCCCCCGTGCCCGCTCCGCGCTCCTGCAGCCCCCGACGGGGCGGTCCCGGCTCCCCGACCCCCCCCCCCCGCGACCCCCCCCCGGACCCAAACCCACCCGAAATCACCCCAAACTCTCCTCTCTGGGGGGTGGGGTGGGGTTTGTCCCCCTCCGTGGCCAGCGCCACCCACGCCGTGTCCCCCCTCCGGGGGCAGGTGACACCCCGGGGGGGGGGGGTCACCCCCCGCGTTGCCCCCCCACGCCCCCCCCCCCCAAGCAGAGGGCAGCCGCACCGGCTCCTGCCAACAGTTTAATGTTTGCCCTGCAGCATAAATAAAGGCACGTTACATGTCTGGGGCGTGTGCCCCCCCCCCGCGCCCCCCCCCCCCCCCGCGCCCCCGTGGGGGCTGTGAGGACCCGCTCACAGGAGCCCGTGGGGAGGGGTCGCGGGGGGGGGGGGGACACACGGTTGCGTCAGGAGCCGATACACGTCTATATAGGCCTGTAGATACGCGTAGATACGTGTGCGCTATAGGGGCAACGGGGGGGGGGGGGGGGGCGGGGGCGGGGGGGCCTTTATCCTGGCTTTTTCCATTATTGATCGTCCAAGCTCGCCCCCCCCCCCAGGCTGGGGGGGGGATGTCCGGTGCCCCCCGGGCCCGTCGGGCCCCTCTGTCACCTCCTGGGCTGGTTTTTTTTTGGGGGGGGGGCTGCCAGAGCCGCGTGTGCACAAAGGGGGGGCTGGGGGGGGGCACGAAGGGGTCCCCAAGCCCCCAAATGACAAATGTCCCGGCTGAGCCGCTGGAATCAGAGCCAGGGAGGGAGTCGGGGGGGGGGGAGGCAGCATCGGACCCCCAGTCCCAAGGGGGTGGAGGTCAGTGAGAGATTCACCCCAGCGAGGGGGGGGGCTCACCCTGAGCCCCCTCCCCCCGGGTTTCCAGCCGTCCCACCCGCTCCCAGCGGCCGGTGCCCCCGGTCGGGCCCCCCCCGACTCGCTCACACCAGGCAAAGCCACCGGCTGGTGCCCACCTGCCCCGGACCCCGGAGCGAGGGGGGGGCTGGGGCAGCCCGGGGCGCGATCCCGCCCTTCTCCTCCCATCCCAACGCTTTTCCGCGGAGCCGGACGCTGGCTGAGACCAGGGAGGAGCTGGTGGGGTTCCGTCGGCGCTGCCGGACCCAACTGCTGCCACCCCACCCCATCCCATCCCATCCCATCCCATCCCATCCCATCCCATCCCATCCCATCCCATCCCATCCCATCCCAAGGGATCAGGACCCAACTGTCCCACCCCACCCCATCCCATCCCATCCCAAGGGATCAGGACCCAACTGGTCCCACCCCACCCCATCCCATCCCATCCCAAGGGACAAGGACCCAACTGGTCCCATCCCATCCCGTCCCAAGGGATCAGGACCCAACTGGTCCCACCCCACCCCACCCCATCCCATCCCATCCCAAGGGACAAGGACCCAACTGGTCCCATCCCATCCCGTCCCAAGGGATCAGGACCCAACTGGTCCCATCCCACCCCACCCCATCCCATCCCATCCCAAGGGACAAGGACCCAACTGGTCCCATCCCATCCCATCCCATCCCATCCCATCCCATCCCATCGGACAAGGACCCAACTGGTCCCATCCCATCCCAGGGGACAAGGACCCAACTTGTCTGGTCCCATCCTGAGGGATCAGGACCCAACTGGTCCCATCCCATCCCAATCTCCACCCCATCCCATCCCGAGGGATCAGGACCCAACTGGTCCCGTCCCATCCCGTCCCACTCCCATCGGACAAGGACCCAACTGGTCCTGTCCCATCCCATCCCACCCCATCCGAGAGATCAGGACCCAACTGGTCCCATCCCATCCCATCAGACAAGGACTCAACTGGTCCCATCCCATCCCGTCCTGTCCCATCCCATCGGACAAGGACCCAACTGGTCCTGTCCCACCCCATCCCATCCCGAGGGATCAGGACCCAACTGGTCCCATCCCATCCCATCCCATCAGACAAGGACCCAACTGGTCCTGTCCCACCCCATCCCACCCCATCCCATCCCGAGGGATCAGGACCCAACTGGTCCCATCCCATCCCATCCCATCAGACAAGGACCCAACTGGTCCCAACCCATCCCGAGGGATCAGGACCCAACTGGTCCCATCCCACCCCATCCCATCCCAAGGGACAAGGACACAACTGGTCCCATCCCCATCCTGAGGGATCAGGACCCAACTGGTCCCATCCCATCCCATCAGACAAGGACCCAACTGGTCCCAACCCATCCCGAGGGATCAGGACCCAACTGGTCCCATCCCATCCCATCAGACAAGGACCCAACTGGTCCCAACCCATCCCGAGGGATCAGGACCCAACTGGTCCCATCCCACCCCATCCCATCCCAAGGGACAAGGACACAACTGGTCCCATCCCATCCCGAGGGATCAGGACCCAACTGGTCCCATCCCATCCCATCAGACAAGGACCCAACTGGTCCCAACCCATCCCGAGGGATCAGGACCCAACTGGTCCTGTCCCACCCCATCCCACCCCAAGGGATCAGGACCCAACTGGTCCCACCCCATCCCATCCCATCAGACAAGGACCCAACTGGTCCCATCCCATCCCGTCCCACCCCACCCCATCCCGAGGGACCAGGACCCAACCGCTGCTGCCACGACGCAAATGTGTCCCGACACATTTCTGTCATTCCGGCTATTCTGGCCCACGGACCGGGACCGCACCGGGCTCCGGAAGCGGGGCGAGCGGAACCGGGCTCAGAGCGCACCCCTCTGCCGCCGGCCGCGGCACTGCCCAAAGCGCTCCGGGCCCCACGGAGCAGTGGGTTCCGCCCGTCGGCTCTACAGCCCACGCCCCGCTCCGGAGGGAACCCTCGTCCCCCCGTGACCCCCCCCCGCCCAGCCCCCCGACACCCTCCGGCCGGGGCGAGGCGCCCCCAAACCCCGCGTGCGAGAGCCCGAACGTTCCCTACGGGAAGACACGGCGGGTCTGGGGGCGGGGAGGGGGGGTTGGATCCGAACCAGAGGGGATCCGGATCACGCACGACGCGACCCTCCAGCACGAGACGCCAAACCAGGCGCCGCCGCGGCCGGGAGCCCGAGTGCCCGTCGGATCCCGCCGGTAGGAACCGACCCGCCGAGCTTCCCGGCCCCGCGTCGGCCTTCGCTGTCCCTGGGACCGAGTGCGGAGGCGCCACGCGAAACCGCGTCGGCACGCGAACGGCGCAAAAGTGGCGAGTGCAACCTGAGGCGGGCGAGTGCCCGGCGAGTGCCCGGCGAGGGCTGAGCTCCCGGCAAGGGGCCAGTGCCCAGCGAGTGCCCGGCGAGGGGCCAGTGCCCGGCGAGTGCCCACTGAGGGGCCAGTGCCCGGCAAGGGGTCAGTGCCCGGCAAGGGGGCAAGCTCCGGGCGAGGGGCCAGTGCCCAGTGAGCGCCCGGTGAGGGGCAAGTGCCCAGCGAGTGCCCAGTGCCCGGTGAGTGCCCAGCGAGTGCCCAGCGAGTGACCGGTGAGGGCTGAGCTCCTGGCAAGGGGCCAGCGCCCGGCGAGTGCCCAGTGAGGGGCAAGCTCTGGGCGAGGGGCCAGTGCCCAGTGAGGGGCAAGAGCCCAGTGAGTGCCCAGTGCCCGGCGAGTGACCAGTGAGGGGCAAGCTCTGGGCGAGGGGCCAGTGCCCAGCGAGGAGCGAGTGCCCGGCGAGTGCCCAGCAAGTGACCGGCGAGGGGTGAGCTCCCAGCAAGGGGCCAGTGCCCGGCGAGGGGCGAGTGCCCAGCGAGCACCCGGTGAGCAGTGGGGGGTCCAGGGGCCGGGGCAGCCCCACGGCACCGACGTGACCCGTGAGTGTCCGGACGCCCCGGTGCCCCTCCCCGTTCCCAAGGACCGGTGCCAGCCGCCGGCCCAGGAAGCGCAGACACGCTGTGCCCCCCCGGCCGGGGAGCAGCCCCGGTCCCACGCGTCCTTCAACACCCCGGGGGGAGGGGGGGGTTCACCCGCCCCGGGGGGGCTGGAAGCTCCGCGAATCCCTTGTTCGCTCCGGCTGGGAAGCGGCGGATGCTCCGCGGGCGGGAACGGGGGATGAGGATGGAGAGGGAAAAGCCAGGCAGAGGGACACGGCCCCGTGACCCCCCCGGGACAGGACACGGCCCGTGACCCCCCCGGACAGGGACACGGACTCGTGATTTAAGGCCACCGTTACCCAGGTCGTGGGGGGGGTGAGGGTGATCCCTGGGAAAGGAGGGACGTGCCGTGGGGCCGGGAGCAGCTGCCGGATTCTGGGGGTCACCCGGAGCAGCGCCCGTCTCCTGGGGGGTGCACAGCCCCCCCAGCCCCCCCCCCCCCGGACCGTTCCTGCAGCCGCCACCGCGTCCCGGCACAAGAGCGGCACGGGAGCGCCCGGAGCGGCACAAGGGACCCGGAACCTGTACGTGCACAAGAGACCCAGAACCGGCGTGTGCACAAGGGACCCAGAACCGGCGTGTGCACAAGGGACCCAGAACCGGCGCGTGCACAAGGGACCCGGAACCGGCGTGTGCACAGGAGACCCAGAACACGCATGTGCACAGGAGACCCAGAACCGGCGTGTGCACAGGAGACCCAGAACACGCATGTGCACAGGAGACCCAGAACCGGCGTGTGCACAAGGGACCCAGAACCGGCGTGTGCACAGGAGACCCAGAACCGGCGTGTGCACAAGGGACCCAGAACCGGCGTGTGCACAGGAGACCCAGAACCGGCGTGTGCACAAGGGACCCAGAACCGGCGTGTGCACAGGAGACCCAGAACCGGCGTGTGCACAGGAGACCCAGAACACGCGTGTGCGCGTCCCGGCCCGCTCCCCGCCCCCCGCCGTCGGGCACACGCCGGTTGGCAGCGGTTACGCTCCCATCGTGCCCAGAACCGCCGGCACGTCGGGGGCTGGGGGCGCGACCCCCCGACCCCCTCCCCGGGCGGATTCCCAGGACAAGGTGCGGCGTTTCGGGAGCGGGGGGGGGCGGTGCCGGCCGTTACACCAAGACCCAACGGTGTCCCCGGAGCTGGGGGGGGGGCTCGGGGGGGTGGAAGCGCCAAGGGGGGGGTTAGTGTTCACCGGTACCGCGGAGGGGACCCTTCCAGGTGCTTCCCTGACGGAACGAGCACGGCCCAACGCGCCGCCGGGCACGGGGGTCCCGGGGCTGGGGGGGTGGGGGGTGGGGGGTCCGAGCGCCACGGCCGCCCTCGGCTCGCTCAGAAAACCCGACAAAGGTAAGGAAAAAAGACCCAGGGGGGGGTTGGGGGGGGGGGGATACAAATCCTCGTCGGCCCCCGCGGGTGGGGGGCTGGGCGGCGGCGAGTCCCTCCGGCGTCCCTCCGGCGGCGCGTCCCGCATCATCTGCCGGCGGACTGGGACTGTGGGGCCATGATGACGGGGGCCGGCGCGCGCAGCTCTGTCCTTTGCGTCGCCATCTGCGTGAGCACCGAGGTGGCCACCGCCTCGGCCGCCGAGCGGACGCTGAGCCCCGTTGGGCGAGGAGGCGGTCACGGAGCTGTGCTGGATGACGGGGGCGGGGGAGCCGGTGGGCTCCGAGCTCTCCTTTGGGCTCTCTGCTCGAGCAGGGTGGGGGGGCGGGGGGGGGGGAGAGAGAATAAGCACAAGGTTAGAGGGGCCGGGTGCGACGAGGCCGGCGGCGGCAGCGAGCGGAGGGACGGGAGAGCGCTCCCAGCCCCCGAGGGTGACCCCAGCCCCCCAAGAGCACTCCCAGTCCCCGAGGGCGCCCCCAGCCCCCCGAGGGTGCTCCCAGCCCCCCGAGGGTGCCTCCAGCCCCCCAAGAGCACTCCCAGCCTCTGAGGGTGCCCCCAGCCCCGCGAGGGTGCTCTCAGCCCCCGAGGGTACCCCCAGCCCCCGAGGGTGCCTCCAGCCCCCTGAGGGTGCTCTCAGCCCCTGAGGGTGCCCCAGCCCCCCGAGGGTACCCCCAGCCCCCGAGGGTGCTCTCAGCCCCCTGAGGGTGTCCCCAGCCCCTGAGGGTGCTCCCAGCCCCCGAGGGTGCCCCCAGCCCCCCGAGAGTGCTCCCAGCCACCAAGAGTGCCCCCAGCCCCCCGAGGGTGCCTCCAGCCCCCGAGGGTGCCCCCAGCCCCCTGAGGGTGCCTCCAGCCCCCCGAGGGTGCTCTCAGCTCCCGAGGGTGCCCCCAGCCCCCTGAGGGTGCCCCCAGCCCCCGAGGGTGCCCCCAGCCCCCTGAGGGTGCCCCCAGCCCTCAGAGCAGGCCCAGGACTTAGCCTGGTCTTCTCATCTCTCACCCTTCCAGCCTGGAGAGGCTGATCCCTAGGGAACCACAGCCCGCCCCCCCCAGGCTGCCCCCCCCCCCCCCCCAAGCAGCCGTTTTGGCAAAAGCAAGCGAGGACTGGGAAAAAACACGGATTACTGGGATGTCAGGGGTCCGGCCGGCCCCATCCCCCGGGAAACAGCCCCGAATCTCAGGGAGCTCCCCCCCCGGGAAGGCCGGGGGGGGCTGGGTTCACCCAGGGATGTCGGAGCCAGCGTCACCCCCGTCGGCGTCGGAGCTGGAACAAGGGACCATCGGAGCTGCTCCCTCACCGCAGCTCCGCCGCCACCGACCCGCTCTGCTCGCGGACGTCAGTCGGAGCCGTCACACCGTCGGCTTCCCCGACCCACCTCGGCACCGGAGCGACAGGGGGGACGGGACGGGACGGGAGGAGGCGGCAGGGACCGTCCTTCCGTGCTCATCCCCAAGCGCTGCTGTCCAGAACTCTGGACCCTCTCCCTGCGCCCAGGGAGAGCTTCCAACTCCCGGGAATTTGCGACCCCCCCACCCCCAAGGGGTCTGTGACCTCTGTGGGGCACACACGCATCACCCCCCGATGTCGGGGGGGAGACCCCAGCCCGAGCGCCCGGCCGGCCGCGTCACGCCTTCCCGGGAAAACCTCGGCCCGGCCTGCGGCAGCGGAGACGGCCGAGCGGGAAGGTCAGGCGGAGCGACCCCACAGCCTGGCATCCCAAACCAGGGGTGTACGGCAACTGCCAACAAACCAGCCCCCCCCCGGCTCCGTGCGGCAGCTGCGAGTCCAGCGAGGGGCCCTGGGGGGGGTCTCCCGGCCACGTCGCTCCAGCGCTCCAGCGTGGACAGTACCGCGGCCGGACCAAGCCCGGCACAGCCCGCGTTCCGCCTCGCCGCACGGACCGGGGGCATCCCGGAGACCCGGGAGCGGGCGGGCGGCGCCTGCCTGGCTTCTGCCTCTCCCCCTCCCCTCTGTCCATCCCTGCCGCTCCTCCCGCTAATCCCAGTGCCAGGGGGCTCGCCCTCCGCACCCCGGGCAGAAGGGGCCGGGCCTGACGTCGCGCTCCGGGCGGACAGACGGGACGTCGCGCTCCGGGCGGACAGACGGAACAGGCAGCGTTCAGAAACATGCAGGGAAAGAAGCCAAAGCGCAGCTTCCGGTCCCTCACGGGGCCGAGGGGATGCGAAGGGCATCGGGCCCGTGACGTCACTCGTGCCCACCGCCCGGCCCCGTGACGTCGCTCGTGCCCAACCACCCGGCCCCGCTCGAGCGCAGCCACAGCTCCCAGCTCAGGGAGCACCGAGGGCTCGGGGCTGCCGGGGGGGCACAGGCGCACCCACCCCCACGCACAGCCTTATCGCACACTCACGGAGCGGGTTGGGCTGGGAGGGGCCTTAAACCTCACCCAGCACCCCCTGCCATGGGCAGGGACACCCCCCACCATCCCAGGTTGCTCCCAGCCTCATCCACCCTGGCCCCCAGGGATGGGGCACCCACAGCTTCTCTGGGAACCTGTCCCAGTGCCCCCCACCCTCCCCGGGAAGAATCCCTTCCCGATGGCCCGTCTCCATCTCCCTTTTCCCGTTTAACCCGTCACTCCCTGCCCTTGGGAAAAGCCCCCCCAGCTCTCCTGTAGCCCCCCAGGCACTGGAAGGGGCCACGGGGTCTCCCCTTCTCCCCAGGTGCCCCCACAGGGCAGGGTAATGCCAGTCTGCAGCGCAGAGCCCGGCACGGAGAGCCCCGTCCGTCACACCCGCCGCAGGCTCCGTCCGCTCAGACCCCCCCGGGGGGGGGGAGGGAGCGCGGAAGCCGGCACTCACCGAGATAGCCCTGGGTTTTCTTCTGTAGCGCGGTGACGGGACAGTCCTTGTGAGCCAGCAAGAGCTGCTTGAGCTGAGCCACCTCGTTCCGCAGCAGCGTCACCTCGTTCTGCGGGCGGAAAACAAACGGGCCCGTTCGCGGCGGCACGTTGGCGTCGCTGGGGCTCGACAGGCGGGAGGTTAACGGCCCGTTGGCGTCACTCGGGTCCCAACAGGCGGGAGGTTAACGGCCCGTTGGCATCACTCGGGTCCCAACAGGCGGGAGGTTAACGGCCCGTTGGCATCACTCGGGTCTGACAGGCGGGTTAACGGCCCATTGGCGTCACTCGGGTCTGACAGGCGGGAGGTTAAGGGCCCGTTGGCGTCGGTCGGGCCCGACAGGCGGGAGGTTAAAGGCCCGTTGGTGTCGCTGGGGCCCGACAGGCGGGATGCTAACGGCCCACTGGTGTTGCTCGGGTCCCGACAGGTGGGAGGTTAAAGGCCTGTTGGCGTCGCTCGCGTTCCGACAGGCGGGATGCTAACAGCCCACTGGCATCACTCAGGTCCTGACAGGCGGGATGCTAACAGCCCACTGGCATCACTCAGGTCCCGACAGGTGGGATGCTAACGGCCCATTGCCGTCACTCAGGTCCCGACAGGCGGGATGCTAACGGCCCATTGGTGTTGCTCGGGTCCCGACAGGCGGGATGCTAACGGCCCATTGGTGTTGCTCGGGTCCGACAGGCGGGATGCTAACGGCCCACTGGCATCGCTCAGGGCTCGACAGCCACGGCGGGATGTTGGTTCACGGGCCCTGCACACCCAGCCTGTGGTCTCACCCGTCGTGTCTGGGCTGAGAACACCAAACTTTCTGGGACTGGGGAATTTCGGGTGCCCCCCGGCAGTCCCCGCCGCGGCCGGCAACCCCTCGCTACGTCGCTCGTCTAACCCTGGGCACACGTTTGCCTGAGCCCTCCTGCCAACTGCTCCAGCCGGCCGCTCCGGTGGGCTGTCGGCTCCGAAGGAAACCTACACGGAGCGGGAAGCTGGGGGTACGACCAGCCCACCCAGGCCGGGGGGGTCGCAGGCTGGGGGGGTCCCAAGCGTGAGCGTGCCGGCTGGGGGAATTGAGTTTTCCTCGCGGTAGCCGGTGCGGGCTGAGGTTTGGATTTGGGCCGGAAACGGGGTGGATAACACGGGGTGTTTCGGTTATTGCTGAGCAGTGCTGACACAGGGTCACGGCCTTCGCCGCTCCTCACCCCACCCGCGAGTGGGCTGGGGGCCACACGGAGCTGGAGGGGGGGGGGCACACGGCCACACAGCCGACCCCACCGACCCAAGGGATGTTCCACATGGCATCCTGCTGGTGGACAGAGCTGGGGGGGGGAGAGGGAAAAGGGGGACACTCGGAGTGGTGGCGTTTGCCCTGCCATGTCCCTGTTCCACGTCCCGGAGCCGGGCTTCCCTGGGGATGGCTGGACCCCCCCGCCCCCGATGGGGTACGAATTCCTTGGCTTCCTTTGCTCTACCTACGGCACTGTCTCGTCTCAGCCCCTGGGTTTTCCCAGTTTTCCCTTCCGGCTCTCTCCGCACCCCTCCGCGGGGAGCGAGCGGCTGCGGAGGGCCGAGCTGCCGGCTGGGATAAACCTCCCTGCTCCCCGCCCTGCCCCAGGTCCCCCCCGGGGGAAGGGAACTGGGGCTGCTCCTGCTGACCCCGTACAGCTCGCCCTCGTGCCGGGGCGAGGCGGAGGGGGGACTCTGGTTGGAAAGGGAGACTTCCCGCGACCTCTGTGCTCTGCTCCGAGCGCCCCGTCTCCGCGGGCTGCTCGGCAGAGGATGGGGATGGGAAGCAAGGCACTGAAACCCGGCTCCAGGGAGCAGCCCCCAAGGCCCGCTGGTGTCCGCAGCACGGGGACGACGTTCCCTCCGGAGCGACAGTCCCGCCGGCGGCGAAGGGCTGCGCTCGGCCTCCGCAGTTACATACTCACGCTCAGCTGGATGTTCTGGGTCGTGAGCTCCTCGGCTTTCTTCTCCAAGGAGGATACCCAGAGCTTGCGCTTCTGCCGGCAGCGGGACGCCGCAGCCCGGTTCCGCTCCAGGAACCGCTGCCGGCGCTCGTCAGGGTCTTCGTCAACCGTGCGCCTGCGTCGCCCGCCGGTGCTGGGGGTGGGCTGCGCCGGGGAAACCTGGAGATGGGGAGGGGGGTGCTGAAAAGCTGCGGGGCCGGGGCAGCGGGGCCGAGGTTCGGGCTCTTGCGGCTGCAGCAAAGGGCGTGCGCGGCGCGGGCGGGGAGGGACCGAGGGCAAAGCCCCTTCCACCGGCGTTTCCGGCAGCTCGGCCGAGTGGGGCCACGTGAACACCCAGAGACCCCAAACCCCGGGAGGGTGGGAACTGGCTGCGTCCCCAGCCCCTGCAGCCAGCTAACGGCACGTAACCCTCGCTCCGCGTCGGAGCGTGGTACAGCCCACGGGCAGCACCGCGGAAACGGCCTCGGAATCTCACTTCAGGGACTGCCAACAGCGTCACGGGGGAGAGTCCCCCAGGGCCGACACCCACGGAGGGCAACCTCCCGCTGCCGGGCTGGGAGCGCTCCACCCCGCGCTGAGACGCGCGGCCAAAGCGCCGCCCGCGGCCGGGCTCCGTGACTCCACTCGGGATCAAGACCTCGCAGAACCCAAATGACGGTTCTGGAGGGGCCGATTTGCTTTTCAAGGTACCTTTTCCCTGAGCATCTTCAGCTAAACAAGAGGCAACCGAGGCAAAAGGATGCGGCAGCACCGGGCGCTGCCCGGTTTTGTTTCGGGAGAGCGAAGGAGGAGCTGGGAAGGGGAGAGGGTCCCGCCGGGGGCTTCGCCGGCGCTCCCGCGGGGTTAGGGGCTTGCAGCGGGGCGCGCGGCTGCGCCAGGCACTGGTTGTGAGGCGGCATATGGATGTGTAACTGGGGGGGGGGGGGGGTGGCGCTGCCGGAGCAGGTGGCGGTCCTGATGGCGGGTTGGCATTTGCATAGAGCCAGCGGCGCCGACTGCCGGGGCGGGGGGTGGGCGTTTAACCCCCCCCTCATCGGGCAGGGCGGGGAGCGAACTTAAGTCTTTCGGAACTCCAGCCCTCGTCAAGCTAATTAGCACGGCGCCAGTGCGGAAGTGGCACTGAAACCCTGAGGTTTGAACCCATTCTGCACAGCCCTGAGGTTGCCCTGCCCCGTCCCCGCGGGCCGGAGACGCGCGGCACCCACCCCCCGCTGCCTCGCAGACCTGTGGCTGAGCAGGGGAGGGGGCGTCGGGGTGCTGGACGAGCATCTGGCTCTGCTCCGGACGCGCGGTCACCATCGTGCTGGCCGAGCCCACCACCAGGCCGCTGCCGTTCAGCGAGGAAGACGCCGTCAGACTGGCCTTCAGCCTCTGTTGGGGGGGAAAAAAGGCGTCAGCGGGCCCCCTCCCCGCGCCTTCGGCGCTCGAGCGGCCCCTCGGCACCTGGGGAAGCGGCTCCTCGGGGCCTGCGGTGGTTGGGATCCAACCCAGAGCCATCGCCACCGGGCCCGTCCGCAGACGCAGCGGCGTCCCAACCCGCGCCCGAGCATCCGCATCCCAAAACTGCGACTGCGGATGGCACCGACCCGCGCCCCAGCGCGGCTGGACGGGCTGCGGGCCCCGTCGGCCTTGGGCACCCACGGAGGGGCCCTGCTGGGGCGGAGGGCACCCACGGAGGGGTCCTGTGGAGGTGGAGGGTACCCACGGAGAGGTCCTGCTGGGGCAGAGGGGGACCCACGGAGGGGTCCTGTGGAGGTGGAGGGCACCCACGGAGGGGCCCTGCTGGGGCGGAGGGCACCCACGGAGGGGTCCTGTGGAGGTGGAGGGGGACCCACGGAGGGGTCCTGTGGAGGTGGAGGGGGACCCACGGAGGGGTCCTGCTGGGGCGGAGGGCACCCACGGAGGGATCCTGTGGAGGTGGAGGGTACCCACGGAGGGGTCCTGCTGGGGCGGAGGGGGACCCACGGAGGGGTCCTGTGGAGGTGGAGGGTACCCACGGAGGGGTCCTGTGGAGGTGGAGGGGCACCCACGGAGGGGTCCTGTGGAGGTGGAGGGTACCCACGGAGGGGTCCTGCTGGGGCGGAGGGCACCCACGGAGGGGTCCTGTGGAGGTGGAGGGTACCCACGGAGGGGTCCTGCTGGGGCGGAGGGGGACCCACGGAGGGGTCCTGTGGAGGTGGAGGGTACCCACGGAGGGGCCCTGCTGGGGCGGAGGGCACCCACGGAGGGGTCCTGCTGGGGCGGAGGGGAACCCACGGAGGGGTCCTGTGGAGGTGGAGGGTATCCACGGAGGGGTCCTGTGGAGGTGGAGGGGCACCCACGGAGGGGTCCTGTGGAGGTGGAGGGTACCCACGGAGGGGTCCTGCTGGGGCGGAGGGGGACCCACGGAGGGGTCCTGTGGAGGTGGAGGGTACCCACGGAGGGGTCCTGCTGGGGCGGAGGGGGACCCACAGAGGGGTCCTGCTGGGGCGGAGGGCACCCACGGAGGGGTCCTGTGGAGGTGGAGGGGCACCCACGGAGGGGCCCTGCTTGGGCCCAGGGCACCCATGGAGGGGTCCTGCTGGGGCAGAGGGGCACCCACGCAAGTCCCTTCTGTGGGCAGTCGGACACCGGCCAGAGCAGGAGCCCCCCCGCCAGCTCACAGCTCCAGTCTGCCCGCGAATCCTGCCGACACCGGAGCGGGGGCAGCGGTGCCCACGCACCCACCAGCTGGCAGAGGAGGGTCTGCAAAGCCCCCACCCCGGCTCAGCCAAACCCAGGGGAGGAAAAGTCTCCGTGACCTTCCAGCGGCGAGGTGTCCGCGGAAGCCGTTACCCGGATCCCTGGATCTAGAGCACGTCTCCTCTCCTGGCTCTGCCTTCCCAACCCCCCAGCCCATCTGTTCTGCGGGAACTGGAAGCAGCAGCTTCCCAGCCGCGCTGAGGATGGGCCGAGGTTTGCCTGGATACCAGCACCGCTCCGCCTGCCAGAGCCGCGCTCCCAACACCTGCTCCCGGCGCGGGAGGCAGCCGGAGCGCGCGGAGCCCCCGGATGAGAGCCTCTGGCGCAGGAGCTGGTGAAGACCTGGGGACAGCCCCGCGTTCGGACACTTACCATCTTGGCTTCGGAGTGCGCCGGGAGCCCCGACGGTGAAACGGAGCCGCTGCTGTGGACGGGCGGCCCGGGAATACCGGGAATGTTCGGCACCACGGGCATCGGCCGAGCCAGCTGCGGGGGAGGAAGCAAGGCGTGGGGTTGGGGCGGAGGGGCTTTGGGAAGCGCGCTCCGGCCCCGCAGCAACACCCCTCAGCGAGCGCTCGGCGCTCGCCTGCTGCCGCCGACGGCGCCTGCTGGCCCCCCCAAGGCCAGACGCCACGCGTGGTGGCCACGGTGGCCTCTTCGGAGCCACCCAGCCTCGCGCAGCCCTAACGCCTCCCCGCCTTCCCTCCCGGAGAGCGGGGGCAGCGCCAAGGCGCTTCCGTGCCCAGGAGCTACGCCGCGCCGCCCGCCGCAACGCGCCCGCGACCCGCGGCGGGAGGTTTTGGCCACCCAAACGCCCGGGCAGGACTCGCGCAGGCCGGGGCGCCGGGACTCGAACCAGCCACCCGCCAGCAAAGCCGCCCCGAGTTCCGCAGCCCGGCAAACGGCACGCTCCGCAGGCGGAGGGACGCTGCGGCTCTGGCGCGTGGCGGGGCGAGGGCGGCCGTCCTGGCCCACACGGGCCAGCGTGTTCTCGGCAAGCTCGAGCGGTTTCAGTGCGGGCACGCTCTTCCAAATGGAAGCAGCTCATCAGGGATCCCGCGGCTCCTGGCCCTGGAGCAACGGCACGAGCCATCTGTCCGGGCAAGGCTTCGGCTCTTCCAGCCTGATTGCTCTCCGGTGCCACCGGCACGCTATTGCCACCTTGGCAGAGCTGCCCCCCCCGCCCCCTCCCCCTCCAGCCCTGCGCCGCGCGGAGCGGGAGGCAGGGCTTGGATTTCCACAAAACGCCGGCGTTTGGCAGGAGAAGGCGCTCTCCGCCGCGCGGGGCCGGGGGTGGGGGCCGCTCCTCACCGATATAACAGACGGCATCTGCACGGGGGGGCCCGGGAGGACGGGCACGGTCTGGCCGTTGGCGAGCTGCACGACGAGCGGAAGGGAACCCGTGGGAGACCTGCGGGAAGGAGAGTTCAGGCTCCCGTGGGGCGTTCCGGGGGCGCGTGAGCCGAAGGGCGGGGGCAGGAGTTAGCGCTGGTGCGGGAGGTTGGGCCCGTTGGGAGCAGGGCTCGTGGTCAGGGAGCCGTGTGTGGCCCCCCTCCCCTCCCCAGCACTCACCCGAGCTGTCGGTGGGACGGGGGGGCCTGGGTGATGACGGAGGTGGGCGACGGCAGCGTTGGGTGCAGCGGGTCGTAGCCCAGGTGCAGCGGGAGCGAGCCAGGACGCACGATGGTTGGAGTAGGCGTGGAAACGATGACGGGCTTGGGGGTGACCTCCTGGGCGAGGGACAAAGGGAGACACTTGTCCTTCCGACGGCTCAGAGGCGATTTTTGGGAAAATGAAGGCACCTTCGCCCAGAAACTGTGGCTCGGAGGGCAGCGACGTACCCAAACCCGCCCCGATTCGATGTCCGGGCAGGGAATGGGGCACGAAAATTCAAGCTCCCCACCGGAAATCAGCCCCCTCCCCGAATTACGGTTATGCAGACGGAGGCTGATCCGCTGAGACCCCAGCCGGACCCCCAGGAGACGGGGAGCCGGGCTCGGAGGGGATGCGTTACTCAGCCCTGCCGGGAAAGCGTTCCCGGGGGGAACAGCCAGGCTCACTCCTTCAAATACCCCGTCCGGGGCTGGATGAGGGGACGGAGCGCACCCCCGGTCAGAGTGCGGTGACCCCGAGCTGGGGGGTGTGGATCTGCGAGGGCAGGACGGCTCTGCAGAGGGATCCCGACAGGCTGGATCCGCTGCCACCGCGCGAGGGGCAACCAGGCCGAGTGCCGGGTCCCCTGGGCCACGGCAACCCCCGGCACCGCCCCGGGCCTGGGGATGAGGGGCTGGAAGCTGCCCGGTGGGAAAGGGCCTGGGGGGGGGGGGTGACCGCGGCCAAACAGGAGCTGGCGTGTGCCTGGGGGCATCCTGGCCAGCACCAGGACCGGTGTGGCCAGCGGGAGCCGGGCAGGGATCGTCCCCCTGTGCTGGGCACTGGGGGGGCCGCACTCCAATCCTTGGGTCAGTCCAGGCCCCTCCCAGCAAGACCCCGAGGGGCTGGAGCGTGTGCGGAGAAGGGAGTGGAGCTGGGGAGGGGCTGAAGTCCTGCGGGGGGAGCAGCTGAGGGGGCTGGGGGGGCTCAGCCTGGAGCAGAGGGGGCTCAGGGTAGACCTGATCGCTCCCTACAGCTCCCTGAAAGGGGGGTGCAGAGAGGGGGCTCGGTCTGCTCTCCCAAGTGACAAGAGGAACGGCCTCGAGTGGTGCCGGGGGAGTTTAGGTTGGATATCAGGGAAAATCCCTCCTGGAAAGGGCTGTCAGGCGTTGGAACGGGCTGCCGGGGGAGGAGGGGGGTCACCATCCCTGGGGGATTTAAGGAGTGTGGACAAGGCGCTCAGGGACAGGGTTTAGGGTGGCCTTGGCCGTGCTGGGGAACGGCTGGACTCGATGGGCTTAAAGGGCTTTTCCAGCCGGAACGACCCCATGGCCCCGCACCAGGCAGACCCAGGCGGGGGCGGAACACGGGTGCTTCAACAACCTCTCCCCCTCCAAGGCGAGGGAACCTCACGCGCCCCAATCAGGCCCTTGGAGACACCGCGGCTGGGGGCACCCACCTTCTCCTTGCTCCGGGGCGAGCGCGGACGCGACGCAGGGCTGTCCGGCGGCGAGGAGTCCACCTCCACCGGTTCCTCCTCCTTTACCTTGATGTCCGGAGTGGAGGGCAGTGACATATCCAGCGCTCCGGCACTCTGCAGGAAAAACGGCCCGGAGGGAGAGGACCGTTAGCCCAGGTCGTTTGCGAAACATTGGGCCGTTCCCCCAGGAGGAGCCGCGGCTCCGCGCTCCCGCCAAACCATTGGTATTTATTTGCACCCAAGCAGCATCCCGGAGCCCCAGGCGGAGCCGCGCCGGCCGGAGCCTAGGAAAGACGGTCTCTGCCCCAGATGGCACCAGCCTGTGGTCCCTCGGGGACACACGCAGGGCTCTTCCCAGGGGTATGTTCAGACGGGGGCTCGGCCGAGGAGAGCAGGGAACGAAGGCGACGGGCTGCGGGTCACAGAAGGCGCTTCCGCTCGCAGACAGGCGGTAAAGCTCGGTACGGATCCGCCCGGGCTGTTTTACTGCCCGATTATGCCCAGCACACACAGAGCCACGCGCGTTACTGAACACCTGCGAGCGCCCCGTTAAATCAAACCCGACTGTCTGCCTGGACCTGGCCCCTCGCCACCGCCCCGGGGGCCCCGGCGGCGCCACGCGCCCGCCGCAACCAGGTGGTGGCGGCGAAAGGGCAGGGGTGACACCGAGGGGGTCGGGGCTAAGCCGAGCGGCCACCTGTCCCCACGCCCCGGAGCTGGAGAGCCGGGAGAAGAGGGGCGCCGGGGGAGCAGGCAGCGTGGTGGCGGGATGCTGCATTCCATTGGGATGCTGCGTGCCGTCGGGATGCTGCTTTCTGTCAGGATGCTGCATTCTGTTGGGATGCTGCGTGCCCTCGAGATGTCAGGATGCTGCATGCCATCGGGATGCTGCATTCCATTGGGATGCTGTGTGCTGTCAGGATGCTGCATGCCATCGGGATGCTGCTTTCTGTCGGGATGCTGCATTCTGTCGGGATGCTGCGTGCCCTTGAGATGTCAGGATGCTGCATGCCATCAGGATGTTGCATTCCATTGGGATGCTGCGTGCCCTCGAGATGTCAGGATGCTGCATGCCATCGGGATGCTGCATTCCATCAGGATGCTGCATGCCGTCAGGATGCTGCATTCCATTGGGATGCTGCATTCTGTCGGGATGCTGCTTTCTGTCCGGATGCTGCGTGCCCTCGAGATGTCAGGATGCTGCATGCCATCGGGATGCTGCATTCTGTCGGGATGCTGCGTGCCCTCGAGATGTCAGGATGCTGCATTCCACTGGGATGCTGCATTCCGTCGGGATGCTGCATTCCGTCGGGCTCCAGCAGCCCTCGCCAACCACCGTCCCTCCCTCCGGCTGGGGCAGGAGCAGCTCCCTAAATCAGCCCTGCCGGGCGCTTGTCCGACCCCGCTCTCCCTCTCTCCATAATCCATCCTGGCGCCTCCCTTCCCTCACCCCGGCAGCCATCCCCAGCCTCCTCCTTGGACGCATTTACCCCCTCTCGAGGGAGGGAAAACTGCAGCCGGAGGGTAAATCCGGCCTCTCCGGAGCGGGGCGCCGATTTAGCAGGAGCCATGTACCTGCCCCCTGCAGCAGGGATGCTGCCCTGGGAACGCCACGGGAGAAGGGATTAACAGGCAGGAGCATTCCAAACCCCTCCACGCGCCTCCCGGGAATCCCTGCCAAGCCTGTTTCCGATGACCCGGCCGGTGTCGGACCGCCCTGGGTATGGGGGGACAGGACACACCAGGCTGGATGCGGCCGAGCGTGGAAAAGCGTCTCGGAACCGCGCGGGCGGCTCTGGGCAGGTTGGGCGAGCGATCCCCACGCCCGCCTCGGGGCCGGGGTGCTGCGCCGAGGGTTTCTCGGAGGGACCGTGCCCTCCCCGAACGCCCGAGACCACCCCCGGCGGAAACCTAGGCTGCGGCCATCCCGAAGCGCGAGGAAACGGCGGAAGAGCCCAAGGGGGGGCGGGCGGCCGGCAGGGCGAGACCCGGGCCCGGGGGTGCTGCCCAGGCACCGGGATGTGAACCGCAAGGCCAAGCCGCCTTCTCCCAGCTGGCGGAGAACAAAAGGCAGGGAACGCAGAGCCGGAGCGCCAGCAGCCCGGAGGCCCCGCAGCGCAGCAATGAGAGAGATCAATTTGTGCTTTAAAGAGCCCTGTTACGAGGAGAGCGGCGGGGGGAGGCAGCGCTTCGCTTCCATCCCGAATTCCTCCGTCCCCCATCTCGGGGAAGATTTACGCGCCCGCGCTCCGGCAGTTTATTTCCGAGCAGCGCCGCTGACTGCGGGCGTATGTGCGCCCATCCATCACCTCAGCAAACGTACGTGCCAGCCCAAGAGCCCGACACGCATCTGCTGCTCCTCGGATCCTGGGAAAGGCGAGCCGGGGCGGAGGGGGGGGGAATGTCCTTAATTAGCTGCTGTCTGACGAGATCCCGGTGTCCTTCAGCCCCCCCCGCGCTTGGCAGGGCAGCCCGAGTGCGTGCCGCGCACAGGAGGGAGCTCTTTGTTAGGAAAAGCGTCCCTGCTCCCTGGAGCCCCTCTCTGTTCCCAGAGCCCCCTCTCTGTCCCTGGAGCCCCCTCTCTCTGTTCCCGCAGCCCCCTCTCTGTTCCCGGAGCCCCCTCTCTGTCCCCGGAGCCCCCTCTCTCTGTTCCCGGAGCCCCCTCTCTGTTCCCGGAGCCCCCTCTCTGTTCCCGGAGCCCCCTCTCTGTCCCCGCAGCCCCCTCTCTCTGTCCCCGCAGCCCCCTCTCTCTGTCCCCGCAGCCCCCTCTCTGTCCCCGGAGCCCCCTCTCTCTGTCCCCGGAGCCCCCTCTCTGTCCCTGGAGCCCCCTCTCTCTGTCCCCGGAGCCCCCTCTCTCTGTCCCCGGAGCTCCCTCTCTGTCCCTGGAGCCCCCTCTCTCTGTCCCCGGAGCCCCCTCTCTCTGTCCCCGGAGCCCCCTCTCTCTTCCCAGCGCCCCCTCTCTGTCCCCGGAGCCCCTCTCTCTGTCCCCGGAGCCCCCTCTCTCTGTCCCCGGAGCCCCCTCTCTGTTCCCAGAGCCCCCTCTCTCTGTCCCCGGAGCCCCCTCTCTCTGTCCCTGGAGCCCCCTCTCTCTGTCCCCGGAGCCCCCCTCTCTGTCCCCGGAGCCCCCTCTCTGTTCCCGGAGCCCCCTCTCTCTGTCCCCGGAGCCCCCTCTCTCTTCCCAGCGCCCCCTCTCTGTCCCCGGAGCCCCCTCTCTCTGCCCGCTGGGACACACCGGAATGCCAATGGCAACACCCGGGCTCGCCCCTTCCCCGCTGACTGCGCCCACAGCCCCATCCTTACGGCTCCCGCTGCCCGGGGATGCTCGGGGTGAACGTTTGCTCAGATCCAAGCGCTCCACGTCCTGCTCGTTCCCTGCGTCTCCTTCCCAAGGGGTATGTCGGATACTGCCTGGGGCTTTTAACTGGGAAGCCCAGTTATCTCCGGGCCGAGGCCCGCGGGCCAGCCGGCCAAAGCCACCCGGGTTAGCCCCGCGCGAGCCGGCGCGTGAAACCCGGGCTGACCCCGTGCCGTGACCCTTGCGCGGCCCCGGCCCCCCTGCGCCCCCCGTGCCCCCCCGGCACGGTTGTACGGCACCGGCGGCCTTCGCCTCTTGCCTTTTTCTCGTCCTCCTCGGCGGCTTTCTTGAACTCGTGCTCGAAGGAGCTGGCCAGCTCGTTGAAGAGCCCCACCTCCTCGCAGTTCTTCAGGAACCGGGTCGGGGTCGGGGTCTGATCTGTCGGGGCGATAACACCGGGTCAGAGGGGAGAACGCTCCCCGCGAGCACCGCCGCCGCCTCCGGGACGGTTCGGGAAGCGGGATGCGAGCGTGCCCCGACGCTGGGGCGGCCGGGATGCCGTCGGGCGCCGGCGCGTGTCGCGTTCGTTAAGGGGTGACTCGTTACGGGGAAACCAGCGTCTCCTCGGTCCCGGCTCCTCAAACGCTGTAACGGCTGCAGGGAGAGGCGTGCAGTGATCCCCAGGGAATTCCGGGGCCTGTCCCCATCCCAAGAGGGCAAACAGCGGGATTATCTCCCCGCGGCGGCCCATCGTAAAACCACGGAGCGATGCCGGGGGGCGCAGCTCCGGCGCTGGAACGGAGCCAGTCAGAGCCGCGTCCCTCCCGGCCCGGGATGGCTCACGCATATCCGCAGGCTCCCCGGGAGCGCTAATAACTACCAGCCCACGGGGGCCGTTTCCCACCGAACGAACGCGGAGAGCCACGATCCCGCTGGCCGTCACCCGAGCTATAGAGCAGGAAGACATCTCCCGGCTCCCCGGGAGCCGCGGTTTTCCGCGTGACATCGTGGCCGGAGCCCCGGTACGAGCGGGAGTCCGGCACGCCGACGGAATCCGTCCGGCGGAAAACGCCGCGGCGTGCTCAGCACCAAGGGGATCCTGGGACAGTTCAGCTCCCGCATCAATCTGCGGGCGCGGACGCCCCCGCTCGAGTCGGAGCGCCTACGGAACACACCCCGGTGGGTGTCGCAGCGGTGGAGTGTCCCAGGGCCGTGGGGACACGGCACGGCCACCTTGCCATCGCAGCTCCGTGCTGGTCCCAAACCCTCCCTCCCGGCTTTGCTCACACAGCTCCGAGCACGCTCCGCTTCCCACAAATCTCCCTTCAGTACGCCGGGAAACGGCCGCCTAAAGGCCTGGCAGGAGGCTGCTTTTCCTGGGACGTGGCAGCCCTTGGGGTCAGAGGCTGCTTTTCTGGGGATGTGACAGCCCTCAGGCCAGAGGCTGCTTTTCCCGGGATGTGACAGCTCTCCGGGCAGGAGGCTGATTTTCCTGGGATGTGGCACCCCTTGGGGCCAGAGGCTGCTTTTCCCGGGATGTGGCACCCCTTGGGGCCAGAGGCTGCTTTTCCTGGGATGTGACAGCTCTCTGGGCCAGAGGCTGCTTTTCCCGGGATGTGGCACCCCTTGGGGCCAGAGGCTGCTTTTCCCGGGATGTGGCAGCCCTCGGGGCTCTTCCCTGACCATTCCCACTCCGCAATGTCCCTCCTCACCAGCCCGGGGCCCACGTCCCCGGCAGTTTTCACGGTGCCACAGCCGTGTCACCTCCCTCATCGCACTCCCTCTGGAACCGCAGCGGCTCTTCCGCCCTCGGCATCGCCCTGACGTGCACATCCCTACCTGAACGAGCCGCTGCTGCCAGCGGGGAGAGAGCAATTCCCTACGGCTCTCTCCGGCTGAACCGCGCAGCTCCGGCAGGAGCCGGGCGCTGAGCCCCCCCCGGCACAGCGGGAGGGAACAGGGACACCAGGACGGGGACAAAAGGCCGTCAGGAACGTAGGGCAGGAACGCCCCGAGCCCACCGCCCCCCCGCCGGGACCCCGACCGGGCAGAGCCGGCGTTAACGCGCTGGGATCAGCACGGCTACGGAATCTGGGGTTTGCTTGGGGGTTCACCCCGGAGCGACCCAGAGGGTCAGTCCCGAGGAGAGGGGCCTGGACCCACCCCCGCTGCCCCCCCTTGAGCTGAAACCGGAGCGTTTTACCCCACCCCCGAGGGTTTGGGGGGACGGGGGGGTTACACAGACTTGATGCTGCATCCCTGTCCAAGCCAGAGGGATGGCTGGGGAGGGGGCCATGCCCCTCGCTGCTCCCCACCTACACCCTGCATTCACCAAGCCAAAGCTACCCCCCCTCCTTCGGAAAGGGGGGGAAAAGTCACCTGTAGGGACCTGCAGCTTCTATCAGCCCCTGCCCCAAATTCCTCACCACCAGCTCCCGTTAGCCTCATCCCATCGGAGACAAATCCTCCCTCTGTTTGGTGTCTGGGACCCCCCCCAGACGCTTTCTGCCCCCCCGAGCAGCTTTCTACCTCCCCGAGCAGCTTTCTGCCCCCCCCGAGCAGCTTTCTACCTCTCTGAGCAGCTTTCTGCCCCCTTGAGCAGCTTTCTGCCCCCCCCGAGCAGCTTTCTGCCTCCCCCGAGCAGCTTTCTGCCCCCCCCAGCAGCTTTCTGCCCCCCCCGAGCAGCTTTCTGCCCCCCCCCAGCAGCTTTCTACCTCCCTGAGCAGCTTTCTGCCCCTCCGAGCAGCTTTCTGCCCCCTTGAGCAGCTTTCTGCCCCCCCCAGCAGCTTTCTGCCCTCCCTGAGCAGCTTTCTGCCCCCTTGAGCAGCTTTCTGCCCCCCCGAGCAGCTTTCTGCCCTCCCTGAGCAGCTTTCTACCTCCCTGAGCAGCTTTCTGCCCCCCCGAGCAGCTTTCTGCCCTCCCGAGCAGCTTTCTGCCCCCTTGAGCAGCTTTCTGCCCCCCCCAGCAGCTTTCTGCCCCCCCCGAGCAGCTTTCTGCCCCCCCCCAGCAGCTTTCTACCTCCCTGAGCAGCTTTCTGCCCCTCCGAGCAGCTTTCTGCCCCCTTGAGCAGCTTTCTGCCCCCCCCAGCAGCTTTCTGCCCTCCCTGAGCAGCTTTCTGCCCCCTTGAGCAGCTTTCTGCCCCCCCGAGCAGCTTTCTGCCCTCCCTGAGCAGCTTTCTACCTCCCTGAGCAGCTTTCTGCCCCCCCGAGCAGCTTTCTGCCCTCCCGAGCAGCTTTCTGCCCCCTTGAGCAGCTTTCTGCCCCCCCCAGCAGCTTTCTGCCCTCCCTGAGCAGCTTTCTGCCCCCTTGAGCAGCTTTCTGCCCCCCCGAGCAGCTTTCTGCCCCCCCGAGCAGCTTTCTGCCCCCTCCGAGCAGCTTTCTGCCCCCCCGAGCAGCTTTCTGCCCCCTCCGAGCAGCTTTCTGCCCCCCCTGAGCAGCTTTCTGCCCCCCCGCCCAGCTACAATGAAGGTGGAGCCTCTCGGAACCAACTGAGCAGCTGTTTCCCCCTTCGACCCCGGATTCGGGCTGGAGGCGACGCCGGGATCCTGCTTTGTTTCCCCTCACCAACACTCCAGGCTCCGGGAAGCGGCTCCGCTCCCAGCACCAACCTCAGGCCCTTCGCGAACGGGGGCCGGCGGGGCGGGAGGGCGGCTGCAAACGGCGGCGATCTGTTGCCAGACAGCGACGCACGGGGGTCCTGCCCCCCCCTGAACCGCATCAAGGCCGCGCTGACCCCGTCTGGGGTTCGCAAAGGCAGGAGCCGGGGCGCCCGCGGGCACTTTAATTTATTAATTGTAGCCTAAAAGCTGAGGAAAATGGGAAAAGGAGCCGGGTACGCCAGGTTTTGTTCCTCGTCCTCACAGCACAGGCAGAAACGCCACAGACCTCTCGGCCGTAAATCTTCCAGTCTTAATAAAAAGGGTGAGGGGGGGGTGGGAATAATAAATAACCCCCCCCCAAAACCTGATCCCGCCATAAAAAAAGGGGAAAAAAGCCCTGGAAGCCTCTGGCTTTCCTCTGCTCCTGATTAAATGCAGATCACAGGAGGGTTTTATGGGAGGTGGGGACGTTTTGCAGCGCATCTGGTCCCGGTATTAATCTTGCCGTCCCGCCGCAGGAACGTGCCGCGTTTCCAGAGCCCGGCGCGGGCTGCGCGCCACGTACCTGCGATGATGACCGAGTCGGTTCGCGCGGGGCCGAACTTCAATGTCATCTCGTGCTTGTGTTTATGGACGGCCAGGTGGTCCTCGTTGGTGAACCTCTGAAACGAAACCGTTCGCGGGATCGTGAATAAAAGGCGTTTTGGGTTTTACGGGCGCAGCCTGCGGCCGGTGAGGGGCGGGGGCGGCCGCCCGGAGAGCGGGACGGTTGGTTTGGGAAGGGGCGTGCGAACACGGTGCTCCCGGTGAAAGAGCCGTTACGTGCGGCTTCTAGGGCACAAATATCCGTAATGACCTCTCGTGGCTTCTAGGGAACGGGGAGGGATATCTGCAATCGCCTCTCCCGGTCAGCGTCGGGCTCACGCGGCCGCGGCCCGCCCAGGGAGCGCAAAGCCGCCCCGCTCGGGGCGACGAGCCGCTCCGCCGCGGGTACCGGAGGGACGGATCCGGCGCTCTTGGGGGTCGGGTGACTCGTTTTGGATGGGGCGCGACAGAACTGGCCCCCGCCCGGCGGTTGAGGCCGCGGCTGATGGCGCGGGACGGCGGCGCGGAGCAACCCGGGGCCACCACCGCGGCTCCCGTGCCGCGGAGACGCCGACCGAAATTCCCCTCGCCGCGGGAGAAACCCCCCCGTCGGTGACGGCTTTAGGGCCGGGCGGGGGGCTCGCGCCCACCCCCGCGGGAGCTGGGAGACGGGGCCAGATGAAAGGGCGGCGGCGCCCGCCGCGGGGCTGCTCGAGCGGCTCCGGCCCCGCGGACGGCAAAAGCCGGGGGGAGGCAGGGAGGGGGTTAAAGCCAAGAACCATAAAGAGGAGGATGGATTGCGCCTCTCCTAATAGACTGCGACAAAGCGGAGGCTGAGGGCACGGCCGTGCTGCGGCGGTTCGATGCGGCCAGGAGCCGGCGCGGCGTTTCTAGAAAGAGCCGCTGCCGCAGCCAAGAACTCCTGCCCTTTTCCCTTTCCTTTTCCCCCTCTCTCTCCGCAAAACCCCCCAACCCAAAGCCACCTGTTCCGGTGAATTAGCCCAGGCGTGTCACCCCGGCTCCGCTCGCCCTTCCCCAGGTTATTTACGGCTCTGGGGGTTTTTTTACGGAGCCGCGCCGCGTTTTCCAGGCTGGAAGAGCCGGGGGGGCCGTTAGCAGAGGCGAAGGGCCGGAGCAGCATCCACGCTCGGCCCATCCGTCCTTCCCCAGGAACGCGCGGGACGTCCTTGAGACGCCCGGGTCGGTGGGAGCGTCCGACGGCGACTCGGAACGGGGTCGGTGGGTCTTCGGGAGGGAAGGCGAGAGGCTTCTCCCTGCGGAGCTGCGGGCACACGCGCTCCCGCTTTCCCCACCGACACTCCCCGACTTGGTCCGTAACCAAACCCTAAATCCCCAGCGGCAGCGATACCCGGGTGCCGGGCTCCTTCCCTCCCCGCCGCAGCGGTACCCGGGTGCCGGGCTCCCTCCCGCCCCGCCGCAGCGGTACCCGGGTGCCGGGCTCCCTCCCGCCCCGCCGCAGCGGTACCCGGGTGCCGGGCCCCTTCCCTCCCCACCGCAGAGGTACCCGGGTGCCGGGCTCCCTCCCTCCCCGCCGCAGCGGTACCCGGGTGCCGGGCTCCCTCCCTCCCCGCCGCAGCGGTACCCGGGTGCCGGGCTCCCTCCCGCCCCGCCGCAGCGGTACCCGGGTGCCGGGCTCCCTCCCGCCCCGCCGCAGCGGTACCCGGGTGCCGGGCTCCCTCCCGCCCCGCCGCAGCGGTACCCGGGTGCCGGGCTCCCTCCCGCCCCGCCGCAGCGGTACCCGGGTGCCGGGCTCCCTCCCGCCCCGCCGCAGCGGTACCCGGGTGCCGGGCTCCCTCCCTCCCCGCTGCAGCGGTACCCAAGGTGCCGGGCTCCTTCCCTTTCTGCCGCAGCGGTACCCGGGTGCCGGGCCCCTTCCCGCCCTGCCGCAGAGGTACCTGGGTGCTGGGCTCCTTCCCTCCTTGCAGCCCCCCAACCCTCAGCTCCACTCCCAAGCGCACCGTTAGGGATCCCGGCGGTGCCAACCCCCTCCTCCCCGAACAAAGGGGAGGCCAGTGAGCCGCTGCCTTCCTGGGACACACAACGCGGGAGCGCTCCCAGGGGGCTGGGGAGAGAGGGTGGGCACCCACCCTTGGGCACGCTGCGGCCCCGAGCTGCCCCGGCCGCCCGAGGCGGGTGCCGGCGAGCGGAGATAAATCAGGCTCCCGGGGACGGAGCGGAGCGGCCGCCGTTCCGCGGCCAACGCGCGGAGACGGGGGAAAGAGGAGGAAAATTCCCAATTCTCCGACTCGGTTTTGGACTGCGGAAAGAAAGGGAAGAATTTTAGGTGTGGGAAGCAGCAAGAGCACGAGGCAGGGGATGGGGTCCCACCCCCACGAGGGGCAGGTTCACCCCGGGCTCGGCCCGTGGGCGTCCAGCAGAATCCTTCGTCCTGCCCCGTCGTCGGAGCGGGGTTTTTTTCCCCGCTGTTGTTTTCCAGGGCGCTCTCCCCACTCGCCGCCCGCGTTACGGCTCTATTTAACATCTTTATGCGGCCGCGGGAGCTGGGGAGCGCTCCCTTCCCGGCGCGGGGCCGCTCGCAGACACCATATATCTTCCCACACGCATTTCCAAACGCCGAAACCCAGAGGCTGCGTCTGGCACTCGAGCCCTAAATCATGTCATTTTACACAGAAAAAGGGAGCGGGGCGGGGGGAGCAAAGGGGGGAAACGGGAATGAGTTAAAGCCACAGCACCCGCTTTAATATTTAATCCCCTTCCATCAGGGCTGACACGCAGCCGCCCGACTCGGCCGCCGCTCTGCGGGTGCCGGAATGAAAAAGGCTGGGAATCCGGGGGCGAGGGGCTGGCGCTGGGGTAACCCGCTCAAACGCCGTCCCCAGCCCCCCATCTCGGCCCCGTGCGCCCCCTCCCCGTGACGGCGCGGGGCAGGGGACGGAGCCCGTGGGGTGGCAGCTGGGACGGGGGGTGGTTTCTGGGGAATACAGATTTGAGGGAGCGCGCGGCGGGCCCGTCGCGGTCCTCGCTCAGCAGCGCTCCTTCCAGAGCCCTGATTCACCCGGACGCGGTGCGTCCAGCCGGAGCCCGGGAGACGCTGCGCCAGGCTGGATCTGTACCCGGGAGATGTTTCCCGTGGGTTTAAGCAGCACAACACGCACCCAACCAGGCCGATGGGGCTTTCTCTTGGCTCCCGTAAAGCCTACAACCGCGCTCGACGCGGAGCGGGGGTCGGCTCGACCCCAGCCCATCGCATCCAGCCCCTGGGTCACGCAGGAGCCCCGGCTCTCCCGGCAACTCCGGGGCACGAGCTGCGCGGCCGGATTTTAACCTCGACGGGTCCGGCCGCCGACCCAAATCCCGATTCGACCCAGAGCGGCGCAGGCTGCGGCAGCACGAGCCGTTCCGGGGGAGCGCGGCGGGGAAGAGGGGACTGTGCCGGAAGCACGAGCCCTGGTACGGCCGGGAAGGGGCGAGGAGCCGAACCCGTCCCCGTCCAGCGCGTCACACAGCTGGATTAACAACCTGCCGGTAAGCCAGGGGAGCCGGCACGCTGCTCCGGCCTCGACTCCAGCGCAGCGGCGCGTTACGCTGCCCACGGAGACGGCGGCACTGCCGTGCCGTGCCGGAACACCTGGAAACCAGGGAAACAAAGGGAAACGGCACGTGCCTCGCAACTGCAGCGCGGCGGTAACGGGCTGCGCTGAGCGCTCCAGCGTGGACGCGCCGAGCTCGGCGTCACCGACTGAACCACAACCCGTTTCGCTTCCCAAATCCTCCTGCTTACCGCGATGCCCCACCGCGAGTGGCCACGGGGCGATCGGCCCAGGACGGGGGGCCGGGGGGCAGCCCGGGGTCTCCCCGGCAGCACCCCGGGCGAGGGGCCCCTGCCACCTTCGGGGGACCGCGGGCGGGACACCCCGGCAAGCTGGGTGGGCGCAGCGTGGGGAGAGCAAGGCCAGCGCCGCGGGAACTGCCGGGCACCCTGTGGGACCCCCACCCACCCAGCCCTGCCGCCTCGCCCCGTCCACCCATCCATCTCGCCGTGACAAGGCTCAGATGGATTTCCAGCCGCGCGGCAGGCGGGACAGCTACTCCCCGTTCCCCCGGCACGACGGCAGAGGTAACTAATGCGGGGTCACGGGTGCCCCCGAGGGCTGGGGGCCCAAAGGTTAGCTTGCTGCAGCTGTGAGTGATGTGACCCCCCCGCAGTCCTCGCGCAGCGCCGGGCTGCATCTCACCCGTTTCCCATCTGAGCAATGACAACGCTAATTCCCTCCCTCGCGCAGAGGCCGTAAGGATTAATTCGCTAATGTGCATAAAGTGCCGCGGCAGCGGAGTGATTCATCGATCCGAGAGGCCGGGGGGGACCATTACAATTATCTGCCCAGCACCACGTGAATCCCAGATGGGCCCGTTTCCATCGGAAAGGACCGCTGTCGCAGGACGGCGCGGAGGAAACGCCGCAAAGACTTGTTGGTTTGACAGAACGCGACGGCCGAGTCGCCCTGCTTTTTACACTTAGAGACGACCCCGCCAAGGTTTCGGCTGCGTTTCCTCCCGGAGGGGTCCCCATCGGGCAGCGCCCACCGCGCCGGGTTTTCGGGGAAGCTCCCTCCGGAAAGCCCGCGGCTCCGGTTTGAGAGCGGCGAGGCGGCGCGGCTCGGAGGGGGCCGCGGCTCCGGTCCGCGGCAGCGCCCCCCGGCCGGAGGAGCGCAGAGCCAGCTCCTCGGCGCGCACAGACGGCAAGAGGGATGGTTTACAGGGATCAGCTCGGGAATAATAAAACCAGACCACGCGCCGCGCGTATTCCGGGAGAGCTCTGCGCTCCTGCGCCGCTGGCAGGATGGGGAGCGGGTGCCAGGGGGGGCTGCGAGCGCAGCTCCGTCCCGAGACCACCCCCGAGCCGAGGTCACTTCACCCAACCCACGCCGGGGGGGGGGGGGAACAAAACCCGACAGAGGGGCGAGAGGTGCACGTCGGGGGCAGGGGGGCACCCACACCAGCTCAGTGTCCGCCGGGGCTCCGCTCGCCGCCGGTTCGGGCGCACAGCGGGATGCTCGGCTGCAAAGCGTCCGGGCACGGAGCGCGGGGCGCCCTTCCCGAAGCCGGGGGGAGCAGGAAAAGCTGCTGCTGCTGACTCAGGTCCCGTGATGGGCCAGAGAGGGGCCGCAGCCAGCGCCGCGGAGGAGCTGGAGGGGGGAGGCACCGCGCGCAAAGACCCCCCCCGCAGCTCCCCCCGCGCCGCAGCGAGATGAAACCTCGAAGTGTTATTTTTGGCTGGGGCAGCTCCACCCGCGCGGCCGTGCCTTGGGCTTCCACATCCCGCGTTCCTTCCCTTCTTTATAGAGCCAGGGCCCCAGCCCGGCGCGCCGGGAACGCACGTCCGGCCGCCCCGAAGCCCTCTCAGTCCGCGCGGCTCGGGACGAACGCTGCGCAAACCACAACAACTCCCCTTTTTTCTGGCTTACACCGCTCCCCTCCGGGCTTGCTTTGCCCAGGGACCGCACTCTGGTTTCCAGCCGGCGGTCCCAGGTCGCTCACGGTGCTGTCACCTCCGTCCCCGCAGCGCGGGCGGCTCATCCCGGTGCCGCGCGGCACCGGACGCTCCGGTTTCCCCGGGAGCAGCACCGTGGGAGGTGACGCTGGTGTTTACGAGGCGGTGAGGCCCAGGCCGGAGGGAGCTGCTTACGGGCAGCTCCGCGCGCCGGCTCCTACCAAACCACCGGCGCCGCAGCGCTTGGGTCGCGCCGCGAAGGTCCCCGCGATCGGGACGAGGAGGTAAGCAGGTTCCGGAGTCCCGTCCCATCCTCCTTGGCCAGAAGGGCAGAGCGCTGATCTGGGAGTAGGTGAACGATTTCATTTACATTTCTATAGCTTCCCTCATCCCAGAGGGCTTCTCCCTCGCCAAACGCAGGTGTTTCCGCAGGGGGGAAGGCAGCAGCCATCTGGCCCGGGCCCCGGCAGCCAGGAGGGAAGCATTCGGCCAAGGACACGCGGGGCAAACTCTGTAATAAACTCAGCGTTCGCCTTCTTTCTTCGTTTTAATAAAGGCTCGTAGGGCAGGCCCGGCCCAGGGGTGCAGGAAAACCAGCTCCGGGGTGGCTACCAGCCGGACAGCCGGCCGGCAAGGGATCTATCCCAGCGGGACTGCGCCTGGGTTGGATGCCGGACCCGAACCTCCAGGCACTGTGGGGTTTCTGGGCGTGAGCCAGCCTCCCCGAGGTATGGGGAGAGAGGGCAATGGCTGAGGAGCTGCATGGAGCGCTGGGGGGGAGCCAGCCCCTCGCCGGGCCCAAACACACCCAGCCCTGAGCACCCAGGGGGGGAGCCAGCCCCTCGCCGGGCCCAAATACACCCGGCCCCGTGGCACCGTGGGGGAGCCAGCCCCTCGCCGGGCCCAAATACACCCGGCCCCGTGGCACCGTGGGGGAGCCAGCCCCTCGCCGGGCCCAAATACACCCGGCCCCGTGGGGGAGCCAGCCCCTCGCCGGGCCCAAATACACCCGGCCCCGTGGCACCGTGGGGGAGCCAGCCCCTCGCCGGGCCCAAACACACCCGGCCCTGAGCACCCGGGGGGAGCCAGCCCCTCGCCGGGCCCAAACACACCCGGCCCTGAGCACCCGGGGGGAGCCAGCCCCTCGCCGGGCCCAAACACACCCGGCCCTGAGCACCCGGGGGGAGCCAGCCCCTCGCCGGGCCCAAACACACCCGGCCCTGAGCACCCGGGGGGAGCCAGCCCCTCGCCGGGCCCAAACACACCCGGCCCTGAGCACCCGGGGGGAGCCAGCCCCTCGCCGGGCCCAAACACACCCGGCCCTGAGCACCCGGGGGGAGCCAGCCCCTCGCCGGGCCCAAACACACCCGGCCCTGAGCACCCGGGGGGAGCCAGCCCCTCGCCGGGCCCAAACACACCCGGCCCTGAGCACCCGGGGGGAGCCAGCCCCTCGCCGGGCCCAAACACACCCGGCCCTGAGCACCCGGGGGGAGCCAGCCCCTCGCCGGGCCCAAACACACCCGGCCCTGAGCACCCGGGGGGGAGCCAGCCCCTCGCCGGGCCCAAACACACCCGGCCCTGAGCACCCGGGGGGAGCCAGCCCCTCGCCGGGCCCAAACACACCCGGCCCCGGGGCACCAGGGGGGAGCCAGCCCCTCACCGGGCCCAAACACACCCAGCCCTGAGCACCCGGGGGGGAGCCAGCACCTCGCCAGGCCCAAACACACCAAGCCCTGAGCACCAGAGGGGGAGCCAGCCCCTCACTGGGCCCAAATACACCCAGCTCCGGGGCACTGGGGGCAAGCCAGCCCCTCACCGGGCCCAAATACACCCAGCTCTGAGCACTGGGGGGGAGCCAGCCCCTCACCGGGCCCAAACACACCCAGCCCTGAGCACCCGGGGGGGAGCCAGCACCTCGCCAGGCCCAAACACACCAAGCCCTGAGCACCAGAGGGGGAGCCAGCCCCTCATTGGGCCCAAATACACCCAGCTCCGGGGCACTGGGGGCAAGCCAGCCCCTTGCCGGGCCCAAATACACCCGGCCCTGAGCGCCCAGGGGGGAGCCAGCCCCTCACCGGGCCCAAATACACCCAGCTCTGAGCACTGGGGGGGAGCCAGCCCCTCACCGGGCCCAAATACACCCAGCTCTGAGCACTGGGGGGGAGCCAGCCCCTCACCGGGCCCAAATACACCCAGCTCTGAGCGCTGGGGGGGAGCCAGCCCCTCACCGGGCCCAAATACACCCAGCCCTGAGTGCTGGGGGGGAGCCAGCCCCTCACCGGGCCCAAATACACCCAGCCCTGAGTGCTGGGGGGGAGCCAGCCCCTCACCGGGCCCAAATACACCCAGCCCTGAGTGCTGGGGGGGAGCCAGCCCCTCGTTAGGCCCAAATACACCCAGCCCTGAGCACCGGGGGGGAGCCAGCCCCTCGTTAGGCCCAAATACACCCAGCTCTGAGCACTGGGGGGGAGCCAGCCCCTCACCGGGCCCAAATACACCCAGCCCTGAGTGCTGGGGGGGAGCCAGCCCCTCACCGGGCCCAAATACACCCAGCCCTGAGTGCTGGGGGGGAGCCAGCCCCTCGTTAGGCCCAAATACACCCAGCCCTGAGCACCGGGGGGGAGCCAGCCCCTCGTTAGGCCCAAATACACCCAGCCCTGAGTGCTGGGGGGGAGCCAGCCCCTCGTTAGGCCCAAATACACCCAGCCCTGAGTGCTGGGGGGGAGCCAGCCCCTCGTTAGGCCCAAATAACCCCAGCCCTGAGCACCAGGGGGGAGCCAGCCCCTCGTTAGGCCCAAATAACCCCAGCCCTGAGTGCTGGGGGGGAACAGCCCCTCGTTAGGCCCAAATAACCCCAGCCCTGAGTGCTGGGGGGGAACAGCCCCTCCTTAAGCCCAAATACACCCAGCCCTGAGCACCGGGGGGGCAGCGGGTGCCCAGCTCCCACGGAATGGCCACTGGAATTCCAGCCCGCACCCAGGACACAACTCTCCACCGGCGGGATCAGGCTCCTGCCCCTCCGCCGGGGCTGGTCCAACACACCCACACCCTCTGCTCGCGGGGACGGGACCCCCAAGGGGTCAGCCCGCCGCTCCGGAGTGCTCTGTCTGCAGGCAGCGGAGCGACGCAGAAGGCCGGCGGCGCTCCCCAAAAACCCGGGGCGCAGTGATGATTCACTCCCACGCGGTAGAGCATTTTCAGCCCGTTTGGAGGCGAGCGAAGGTCATTAAAATACCCGTATTAATTACCGCTGCCGCATCAGTTAAGAGGAGAGGCGCAGCGGTAATTAAAGGAGGTGAGCGAGGGGGTGGAGTTGCAGAGCGTCAGCGGCTCCGCAGCCTGTGCCGGTGGATCCGCGCCTGCCCCCCCCGGGAAGCCCCCGACAGCTCCAGCGTGGACGTGAATCATTGTTACGTCCCCGGCTCGACTCCCAGCAGCGCGGCGGGTTGGCGGCGTGACCTTGGGCAAGCCATCAATCCTTCCCCATCCCACCAGACGGAGCACATAAACGGGGAAAAGGCACCCCATACTTCACGAGGGCGTTCGGAGCGGCCGACCGCGCCGGCGAGCGCCCGGAGCCACGTGAGAGGCACCGCAGCGAGGGGAGAAAAAACATTAACAAAGGCGATTCCGGCCGCATTCCCCGATCCGTATTTCAAGCGCGGGCGCGTCAGGAGCTCAGCATCGCTCCCCGTCACAAGAGCTGGGGAACAGGGGAGCGAGGAAAACAGGCGGAGGGCAGGGAGATGGGCTGAGGGCAATCCCTGCCCTACCGCAGCGCTGCCCCGGGCCGAGCCGCCTGGGAAGTCCTGTGGCGCTTGTTGGGGGGGGTGGACATGGGGTGGGTGTCTGCGGGGTCCTGCCCTCGGGAGATGCGGACAAAGGATCGCGTGGTGCTGGTGGTAGAGAAGGATGGGTAAAACAAGAGTGTGGAGGGGCGAAAATCCCCTCCCTTCAACTTCAGATGTGCCACAGGAACCCAGTGCGGGTTCGGCCTCCCCTGCCGGCCTCTCTGCCAGCCTCCCCAGCCAGCCTCTCCGTCAGCCTCCCCTGCTGGCCTCCCCGGCCGGCCTCTCCATCAGCCTCCGCTGCCGGCCTCCGCTGCTTCCCGAGCGAGTCGCCCTTCCTGCCTCCGACGCTCCGGGGATAATCTGGGAGCAAAGGCTCCTTCTCGGCAAAGCAGCAGCATCGGCAGCAGGCGCGGCGCGTGAGGATTTAGGGAGTGAAAGGCGAAGAATAACGGGAAACTCCTTCCCCGCGCGCCCCGAGAAACGTGAGCGTAGGAAGGATTAAACCTGGAGTCGATTAATTTGTCTGCAGGGCTGGGGGTCGGTGCTCCGGGAGCCTGCGCCGGGATCTTAAAGAGCCTCTGGACGGCGGCCAAGCCTGTCGCCGCGCGGGCGAGGAGAGGCTTTGGCAGCAGGTGCCGGAGCACGTGCGGCGCCGGACCGTGCCACGGCGGCCCCCGAGTGCTCGGCCTTGCTGGGAGCACAGCCCCGGGGTGACAACGGGGTGTCTCACAGCCCCCCCCGGCATGGCAGGGATGGTGTGGGGCTCCCCCAGCAAGGCAGCGTGATTGGCACTGGGCACCAGACCGTGCCATGGCGGTGAGCGCTTGGCCTCGCTGGGAGCACAGCCCCGGGGTGACAACGGGGTGTCTCACAGCTCCCCCCGGCATGGCAGGGGTGCTGCGGGGCTCCCCCAGCAAGGCAGAGCCATCGGCACCGGGCACCAGACCGTGCCACGGCGGCCCCCGAGCGCTCGGCCTTGCTGGGAGCACGGCCCCGGGGTGACAACGGGGTGTCTCACAGCCCTCCCCGGCACGGCAGGGGTGCTGCGGGGCTCCCCCAGCAAGGCAGAGCCATCGGCACCAGGCACCAGACCGTGCCATGGCAGTGAGCGCTCGGCCTCGCTGGGAGCACGGCCCCGGGGTGACAACGGGGTGTCTCACAGCCCCCCCCGGCACGGCAGGGGTGCTGCGGGGCTCCCCCAGCAAGGCAGAGCCATCGGCACTGGGCAGGGAGCCCAAAAACACAGGGAAAGGGAAACCGAGTGCTTGGAGCCAGCAGAACGGAGCCAAAAGCGGGGCTCGGCGCACCCCACGGGTCTTGGGACACCCAAGGCGCCTGGCGGAGCAGGGGTCTGCGGTGGGGTCCGCGGTGGGGTGCCCGAGGGGCAGGACCTGCCGTGCCACCTCCCTCGCTGTACTCACTCTGGGGAGGGTGTAAGGGCAAGCGGGCTCCGCTCCGGCCGGCCGGTCCCGCGGCTCCAACCCGGCACCCTGACGCTCCTTCCCAAAGCGCGTTCCCGAGGGGGCGGAGGCGATGCTGGGTGCCAGCCCAGAGGTCCGGTGACCGTCCCCTCAGAAGGTGCCTTGCACCGGGCGATCACGGCTCTCTCCGCTCCGCTGTCGTTCCAGGGTTGATCCTAAAACCCAGGCGGATCCCGAGGAACCAAGCGCTGGTTGGAACGTCGGCGTGACTCGGCCGTGGTCGCTGGGAGCAGGACGCCGCGGGCCCCGCGTGGCTCCTGACACGCTGGAAGGCTGCTTTCCGTGGATTCGTTGGGAACGTCGGGTACGCGCTCGCGGCTCCGCTGCCCGAAAAAGGGGGTTTGCGGCGGGCGTGAGCTTGGGAATCTCCAACAACATCCCGGAGAAGGGATCGTGGAGGTGGAATTCGAGGGGCTGAGAGGCTGGAGGGGGGGGTTCCCTTCACCGCTGGCATCTGGAGAGGAGAGGGAACGAGCCGTGGGAAGCGCAGACCCACATCACCGGAAGGCGTGTGCCGAAGGAATCAGGAGGGTAATCCCTGAGGGGGGAGACAGACAAAGCGCCGGAGGCAGACCGGGCTTCGGGGATCCTCGGGAAGCGCCTGGGGCAACGAGTCTTGGCGCAAGGAGGGGCCTGAGCCCCCCGTGTACACCGAAGGGCAGCAAAGTCTGCTCCGTCCTGCCCTCGCGCCCTCCCCCCGGCCGTGCTGACGGCGCTCCCAGCCCCCGTGTGAGCGCACGACCCCCCAGACCAACCCACCCTGCGCTCCCTCACCCTCGCTCCAAGGAGCGTGGAAACGCACCCCCTCCGTGCGCCGCCCTCCCCGGGGTTTCGGCCGGCCGAGCCCCCGCGGGCCCGCGGCTATGGCGGGCGCTTCACGGAGGCCGATGGGATCTCGCCCGCGCCGAGCTGCCGGCGCGCCCCGGGTCGGGGCTTTTCAAGGGAGACGGCAGCAGCAGGAGGAAAATTCCGGGCGTTTGACTCTTTCTGCCTCCTGGAAGCAGCACCTGGTTTATGGTAACGGGTAGATTTATGGGCGTATTAACGCGGCGCTGCTGCTCCCACCCTGATGAGCTTCTCCGTGACCCTCGTCTCTCCGGAGATTTATGGCTCCTCCGCGCAGACTAGTGCCGAGGGGGCCAGCTCCAGGCGCTCTGCCTGCCTCCACCCCGCACCCCGAGCGCCGGGAGACCTCCCCGCACCGTGCCTCCGCATCCTTCCCCCCCCCTCCCGCCCCCCCGAGCCAGCCGCAGTCGTTACGCGCCGCGTGTCGGAAGGAGCCAAGATTCCCAGCGCGCCGGGTCGGGTTTACGGGGAAGCGAGTCTCCCCGCTCGCGGCGGGGGGCTTCAACCGTCGTCGACGGGGTTACGGTCGAGCAGCGCGTCAGCTCCAGCTCCCCGACGCTTGTCTGCGCACGCCGTTGACCCCCCAAAATCCCCAGCCACGCCCTTGCCGCGCGCCCAAAGCCGGCTCCCCGGCCGCGCTCTGCGCCAGCCCGGGGGCTCCCGGGGAGCTAATCGCCTCCCCAGCCGCTCCGGGCTAACGGCAAAGCCTTTTAACGCCGCTCCGCACCTGCGGCCCTTCATAAAAACGAAGCGGATAAGCTCCGCGGCGCACGGAAAAGCCGAGACGGCGGGGGCCGGCGCGACGCCCGCGGCTTTTCATCCCCAGCCCCTCCGTGCCGGGCGCGCGGATCGCCCCCGCCGGGGTACCAAGCGGGTGACGATTCGGCGAAGCGGAAACCGGGAGCCGAGGTCACCCGGAGCCTTGACTCCTCGGGGCGGTTTTCTTCCGCCCGCGTTACGGGGCTGCGGGTAGCGAAGCGTCGCGTGCGGCCACGGCGCAACGGGTGGAAATCTTCCTGTGAGCTCGGCAGCGCCGTTCCCAGGCGGCTCCTAAGAGGGGAGAGAAGCCAACGCGGCCGTCGCCAAGGGGGCTGTAACACCCCGGAGGCGCGGGGGGAACCCCCTCCCCCCGGCCACAGGAACAAAAGCCTGGGTGGACACCCCGGCGCGGAGGGGTTGCGCGAGCGCGGGAGCCGGGATGGCAGCGGCGATGCCGCGGGATGAAGGGCTGGCGGCCACGTCCGCGGCACCCGCCGCAGAGCCCAGGGGCGCCGCCGGGGGGGTCGGGGGGGCTGCGGAAAGGCACAAGGCAAAGAAAAGGAGGAGGCAAGGAGCCGGACACGGGCAGCTCCGCTGCCTCGGAGCGGGTAAAACCCGGCTCTGGGAGTGTTTACGAACGAGCCGGTTCAGATCGACCCGCTCGAAGCCCACGCCGGGGGGGCTTCAGGCGGATAAACGTGCCGAGTCCTGCGCTGAATTCCTGTGGGTGACTCCGGTGCCCCTCAATCCCGTCGCCCAACAGCCCCCCCAGCCGGCTCCTGCCAGTGGCCGCGGTCACCCACCGCCCTCCCATCACCCACCATCCCCCCCTCGCTCCTGCCAGCGGCCGTGGCCACCCAACACCCCCACCCAACACCCCCCTCGCTCCTGCCAGCGGCTGTGGCCACCCACCACCCCCCCGGCTCCTGCCAGTGGCCGTGGCCACCCAACACCCCCCTCGCTCCTGCCAGCGGCCGTGGCCACCCACCACCCCCCCGGCTCCTGCCAGTGGCCGTGGCCACCCACCACCCCCCTCGCTCCTGCTAGCGGCCGTGGCCACCCACCACCCCTTCACCGTTTAGAAATAACCTGAAGACGTTTGAGCAGCCCCCCCAACCCCCCCCCCCCCCCATCCCTTTAACCGCCCCGAAGACCGACTCGACGTTCGTCTACGCGCCGGCGGCACGCAGCCGGCTTCACCGCCGGCACGAATTCACGGCTCGGATCGCCGCGCCGCAACGCTCATCCCGCCCCATCCCCTGCACGATCCTTTCACTGCCTGGATGTTTACTCTCCGGGGGGGGGGTGGGGGGTGGAATTTTAGGACTTTTAATGTTTTTATCGTTTGAATCCGGCATATAAAAAAATGATTAGAGCGAGCCAGCTGGTAGAAGCGCCGGGGAAGCAGCGGCGCCGTTTCTCAGCCCGCACCATTAAGCAGGTGTTAAACAAACACGCTGCCCCCTCGCTCCCCCCCCTCCCCAAATTTACCACGGCACATGGCGGGGACACGCTCCCCCCGCGTTTTCCCAGGGGAGGAGACGGCGGGGACGCCGCCCAGCCCACCGCTTGACCTCTGCGGCTTCGCCGCCGGCGCAGCCAGGACCCGCAGCCTGAATTCCCACCAGGAACAGCCTCGCTTGCCGCTGTCCCTGCTCACGGGGGGGGGGCTCTGCCCCCCGTCTCCTCTACACCTGCAGAAGCAAAGGGCCCCCCAAGGTCCTTTTCTCCTCGCCGACGCGTCCGTCCTTTGTGCGGCTGCGGCATCGCCCGACCCCCCCCCAGCAGGGTAACGCGGCGTTTGCCCGGCGCGTCCGCCGGTGTCCTGCACAAATCTCACGCCTCCTCCCGCCCCGAAGGCGCTGCCGGACACGGATGTGTCTGCTGGGCCCTTTCACACCTCGACCCGAGGGCTGACCCCCCCGGGGAAGGGTCTCGCGCACCGTCGTGGGCGGAGAAGCGTCAAAAACCCCCTAAAGCGTAAAAATAAAGCGTGGCTAGAGATTGCTCCGGGAATAAACAGCTCCTGCCGGATCTCGAGGGCAACGAAACACCTCTGGGAAGGACCGGAGATCGCGCTGCTGGAAGGGATGTTCCCCCCACCCTGCAGCCACGGGCTGTGCGGGGGCTTTCTCCCCCTCAGGCGTGCGCCACCTCCAGCTTGCCACGCTCCGGCACTGCCGGTATGGCCGGGAGAGCCGCCGGTACGGCCGGGAGAGCCACCGGTATGGCCGGGAAAGACACCGGTAGGGCCGGGAGAGCCACCAGTAGGGATGGGAGAGACGCCGGTACGGCCGGGAGAGCCACCGGTAGGGACGGGGGAGCCGCCTCCATCGCACGCTCCGCGCCAGCGGCGGTGCGGGCCCGGGTGCCGCAGAGGGGCGGAGCGGCCTCCGCCATCCGACAATGCCGGCTCGGGGCCCGGCAGCATCCTCGGGAGCAAGGGGAGGATTTCGGTGCCATTCCCGGCGCCGAGAGCCGGCTCTGGCTGCCTCCTCGGAGCTCAGCACAGCCCAGTCGTGTCTCTCCGTGATTAGAAGTGAGCAGGGACCCTGGGCTCATGGAAAACACACCCCCCCCCGGTTATTCAGACAGTGAAACCAAGCCAGGTCAGGGGCTTGTTGGGGCTGAACGACTCCGTGTGGGGCCTGAGGAGCCGACGGAAAACGCCTCCGTCTCCCCGCAGCCCCTCCGCAGCGATTTTGCTGGGGAAGGAGACGGCACAGCCTCCCCTCCCATCGCTTTTTTTCCGTACTTGAGCGACAACCCGGCCGGGCTTTACGCAAGGCGCTCGCAGAGAGCCCCCGGGCTCGCGCTCCTCCGCGCGGATTGAACGCGCCGGCACGACGCGGCCCCCGTCAAGGCCGCGCGCCATCCGCGCCGGGAGCGCCCGCGGGCTCCCGCGGTGAAACGCCGCGCCCGTAGGGCCCGGCGAGGCTCTGAAGGACGGCACCGGCAACAAGCCCCGCGCGGCGGCCCTGCGTCCGACGGCTGCTCGTGACACCGAGAACGCCGCGGGGGGGAGAGGCGGGAGAACTCAACACCGAGCGTCGGGCGGCTCTGCCCGTGCCCCAGCACCTCCCGCGCTCCCTAACCCGCTCCGCTCCTCTTGCTTCAGCCCAACGCTCTGCGTTCCCGGCGCGGAGTCTGGGGAAGGAGCGGGCGCAGGTGGTTCCGCTCACGGCAGAAACGGCCGTAAATCCCAGCGAGACGGAGCCGTTCCCGGCCGCTGCGCGGTCACGCTGCTCCGTGGGTATCGCTGCCGCCCCGTGTGTTCCCAGGGAAGGGGGAACCCTCCCTCATCCCCCCCCCCGGGGCTGCAGGAAGTGGAAGCCGGCCCACAGCCTGGGAATAAGGCGGATCTGGCTCGGTTAAAAAACCCAAAAACCGCAAATTTGAAATAATTCAGAACGTGGCCGCGGCCGCGCGCTCCGGACAGGGCTGGATGGGCTTTTCCGGCCCGACTGACACGCCAACGCGGCCCCGGGAGCGCTGCGGAGCGCTGCGGATGCTCTGCTGCCGGCATCCCGAGCAACGGTCGCCGCGGCTGCCCCGGGGAACGGGGCCGGCATCCGGACGCCATCGGCTAAACGTACGCGGAGTTTATCTGGGCACACCCGCTGCTGCGCACCCCTCTCCCTGCGTGTCGACAGCTGCTGACTCCGCGAGCCGCCCCCGGAAAAGCGGACGGCTTCACACCCAGCTTTCCCTGGAAATCGGGCTCGCCGGCTCCCCAGCGCCCTTCCTCCGCATCCGGGGAGGGCAAACGGGGTTCCAGCAGCCCTGGATCCCCCGCGCCGCCGGCTCCGAGAGGCACGGAGAGCGGGAACGCGCCTCCCCCCAGCGCCGCAGCTCGGCGGGGGCCGCGTTTCCACGGGATTTGTGAGCGGCTGGAGCACCCTCTGGGGTGAGCGAGGCTCGGAAAGGGCGATGCGATCCATCGCTGCCCGCTTCACCCGTGCCGCGTCGCCTCACGCGCTCCCGCGTGCGCCGGGGCGATGGGAGAGCGCGCCCGGGGTTGGGGGGAGCTTTGCAGCACGGCTCACCCCCCGCCCCCCCAGCACTTCCCTCGGCAGGACCCCGTTAGGGCCGGATTCCACAGCCGCTCTGAGGTGACAGAGGGGGGAACCGCGCGGCTCCCCCTTCAAACCCAGAGGTGCCCTTCCTCCCCTTCAACTGCTGCAGTGGCCAACGTGGCTAGGAATTCCTGGCCAGGGCTTATTCCGGCACAGAACTTCCCGGAACAGAGACGGAAAAGCCGGGGCCAAACCTCGCTGCGTCTCCGGAGCGCGAAGCCAACGTCGCGGCCCGGACGCGTCGCAGAAAATCCAACAGAAAAACCAGAATCGGTTATTCATCTCCTCCACGTGTCGAACCCGTCGGGCCTGGTAAGCGACTACCTCACACAGCCCCCCCCGGACACAACCCATCAACCGCGTTTGGGAGGTTCCAGGGAACACAGATGCAGCGGAGCCTCTCGGACCCCGGTCCCGCTCGCGCCGCGCGCACGGCAGGACACCGCGGCAGCCGGAAGCGCACCGGACAACAGGTTCCCTGTCGCTGTCTCCGGCTGTCCCGGCGCGGGAGGGAAAGGCTGCCCTCGCGCACCCAGCCCCGCGGGTGCCCCCGGGAGTGACAAACCCCCCCCCGGGTGCCCCTCCGGGTGGCCGGAGCGTGGCGGCTTCCCCGGCAAACACCCCATCTCCGCGTTACGTCTCTACTCGGGGTCACCTCCCGCCGCCGACCGTTTAACAACACCCTACACCAAGGGTCAGCACCCACGAGACGACGGTGAGGGCCTCGCGGGGCGCTGTCGCGTCCCCGACACGCGGCCGTCCCCGGGAGCTGGGTCACCGGGAGAGCGGAGAGGACACCGCGCTGGGGCCGCTCCTCGAGCCGTCGCCTGCAGAGGAACCGGGTGTTGCAAACGGGCGTTGGTTATTTTTAACGTTTCATGTGGGGCGGGGGAGAAAGTCCCAGGAAAGGGGGCAGGGATGAAACGCAAGCCCCCTGGGTTGGGGGGGGGGTGTGTGTGTGACAGCTGCCCCGTGGCACCAGGCCAATCGCCACGGGGAGCCATCGGCCTGCCCGGAGCCGCTGCCAAAGAAAAGCTCCGCAGCGCCAGGGGCATCCGGGCCCGGCGCGGGCTGACCGGCTGCTCGGCCCCGCGGGGCTGCCGGCGTGCGCCCAGAGCCCCGACGCAGCCAGCGCAGCCCCTAATTAATACCTCGTCAGCCGGGGGGGTGTGCAAATTTCCGCAAAGAGCGAACCCCCGGCGTTCCGCGCCGGGAAACGGTCGAGCCCTTGGCAAAGGCCGAGGTGGGCAGCTTCTCCCCAGATCCGTGCCGAGGTGCAGCGATCCCGCTGGCATCCAGGCGGTTCTTGGGAAAAGGGGAGCCGGGAAGGCTGTCCAGACCCATTTCCATGTGACAGACAAAGCGTGTCGGCACAGCGCCGCGCACGTGCTCCGACTGCGGAGCGGGGCTGGCCGTGAATCCCGGCCAGAGGAATGATGAAGGTTTCAGCTTACAGGAAACGCTGCTATTAAATAATATTTAAGTCTTAATTATATTTGAAACCAGGCATTTTATAAAAAAAAAAAAAAAAGAAAAGAAAGCAGTTCTATTCTAGCGCTTTTGTAGTTAAAGGTCTGTCAACATTTCCATGTTAAACCTTCCCGTCTGGGGGCTTTATAATTTGGCCATAAAAAGCCATTCCAGACTGGAGCTCGGCATCCAGGGGCTCAGCCCAGCAGCGAGATTTTTTATTATCCAATTTGGTTTAAATTGGTTTGGCCGTTTTTAAGTTATAGGAGTGTAAAAAATAAACGTTTACTGGTTTCAGATGCCTCCTCGAGCTTATTATTATTCAAAATTAGCTTCCTCCCCACCCCTTCCCATCCACCTTCAGCAAGAGGTGGGAGCGATCGCCTCACCCCGCTGACAACGCCTGAGTTACAATCCCAATTAACCCACCGCCAGCGACGCTAACGACCAGACCGAGTTTACCAGGCCCAGCCGCCCCTCTCGCCCGGACCCTCCGCGCTCGGAGACGGGCGCGGCATCTGCCGCTTCGCGCCCGACGGACAGCTACCGCAGCTGGAAGGGCCTTAATTGGACATAAATAATTAACTCGGGAAAGCTGCGCTCTCCGGAAAACAACACAGGACCTTCCGCCACGACGCTTCTCCGCGGAGTTCGGTTGCGGCGGCTTCCGATAAAAGGGCTGCAGATGCGGAGGGAGCTCGGAATTCCTCGCCGCCTGGAAGGGACCTCTACGGCTCGACTCCTCAACCCGCGTGGGGGCCGCAGGGACATGCCGACTCCGGGCAAGGGGCGGCCGTGCCGAGGCACAGCGCGGCACCGGGAGAGGGATTTGTTCCCGCGCCGTCACTAACGGCCGCGGTCTTTTTCACACGTGGCTGGGGCCGGGGGGAGAGGGGGGCGGCAGCCGCAGCTCGATCCCGATGGGATCCAGCCTTTCGGGCACGCGGGGGAAGCCTGTGGGCCACCTCAAGGGCTTGGAACCGCTTCCCGTGGCACCCAGCCCCTCGCTGGGGACCCCGGTGACACGTGGGACCCAGCCCCATGGTGTCTGGGTCCCCTGGGGGCCCCCGGCGCTGGGACCCAATGCTCGACGGTGTCACGTAACCCTGAGGGGGGCAGCTGCAAGTCCTGCTCGCACCTTGCCAACCTCTGAGTCCGCTGGAGACTGACGGTATCCATCCTGCTCCGCAGGAGCCATTCCCCTGACTAACACGGCCCAGCGTCCCAAAGGCCTAACAGCTCCCACCTCCTTAAATCGGGGGGTGTGGGAGCCTGAATTCTTCAGGATCCCCCCCCCCGTGCCTCTGCCCGAGCCCAGTGCCACCCAGTCCCCGCGCCAGGCCTGTAAGCGTTCCTGCTGGAGCCCGGGGTGCCGTCACCCTGCTCCATAGCCGCGTCAACCCCGTTTGCTCTAGCAGGGGCAGCCAGCTGGGCTGTCGTTTCCCACAGATCCCGTACCAACCCCCCGAATTTCTTAGGCTTCCCCACCCAAGCTCCAGGAGCGAAGGCTCAAGAGGCCGAGGAGGCCGTCACGTCAACCCTCAGCATGTGCTCGTGTCGGCGGCGAACACGCGCTCCTGGCCGGGGCTGGCACATCCCCTGGGATGAGTAAAGGCGGCTCCTGGCAGCGTGGAGAGAATATTCCAGGGAATATTCTCCCTGGTGCTCTACGCTGGGACTGGGAGGAGGGGAGGGCAGTAACCTCTGCAGTGAGGGCAGGAGGTGCCCTGCTGCAAGGCAGGTGGCGCGGTCCTTTCCTCCTCCCGCCTGGGGCTGCTCCGCGCACCCACCTACTCGCTCCGCTCCGTTCCTCTGCCCGGTCCACCGAACCGCTCCCGCCCAGGACATTCGGCCACCGACAGACCTGCAGGGATGGGGACGAGACTCGGACCTCAGAGCTGGTCCCTACCTGAAACCGGGGTGAAACAGGCACGATGGCAGCTCCGGCTGCCGGCAGCGACGACTCCCGGCTGGAAATCCCACGGGAAACCTCCAGCCACCGAGGCACCGGCACGTCCCGGGATGCTTGGAAGTTTGGACCGTGACAAGGGGCGCTCGCCGCTCCTTGGGAAGGGAGGAGGAGAGGGCCACGTCCTCCTCGCCACACCAGGCCTCGCGTAAAAGGAACAATCCATCTTCGTTTGGATTATTCCAGCTCCAGACACACCTCGGCCTCCGGATCACGTTCAGCCGATCGCGGGAGCCGTTGGCTGGCTCCTCCATTACGGAGCAATAGAGATTTAAGGGATAACGGTCGCGGCGGCAGAGTGCACAGAGCAATAAACGGCTTTTGAGGCTGGTTAAATGCCAAGCGATGCCGAGGCCGCGATGCCATAAACATTATTTCCAGGGGATGACAAGATAAGAGGATGCAATAAACCACAACGAAGAAAAATCATTTTCTGGCCTCGTGAAAAGTTCTGGGCTTGGCGTTTCTGCGGCGCGAGCGGCGGCAGGGGCACCGACTGTTAAATTGAGGGGTGGGTTCAAAAAGCAAAGCGACTGTTGGAGGAAACGGCCTGGCCAAGCAGCGCTGGAACCCGACCCGAGCGGTGGTTTGTGTCGCTTGTAAGAAGCGAACGGGCTGCGGTGGGGCGGCAGGGCAGAACGCGTTCCGGCCCCTCCGTCGGGCAGCGGGACTGGGCGAAACAGCCTGACGAATGAAGATGCTCCTCCGGCACCACCCGGTCCTCCGCCACGACCCTTCGTAGAGCCTCGAGTGCCCCACGCCTGCGGCACAGGCGCAGAAGGGGCACGACTGCCCCCGACCCGCGCGGCGCCACCAGCCTGCCCGTCCCAACAGCGCCGGGCACCTGCCAGGGGCTCCCCTCCGGCACCGCCCGGCGATACCGGGGCATCCCGAGACCCCGTTCTCCTTCCGGCCTTGGCTCCGGATGCCTCAGACAGGCCAAGCTTTAATTACCTTGTGTTAACGAGGCAGAGCTGTCTCGTTCTGCAGACCTAGCTAATCCCTTTCAACCGAACGGCAACCACAGCCAACGCCTGGTCACGCTGCCCCCGTCGCTCTGCCCCCCACTCCCCTGCCCCCTGTCGCTCTGCCCCGTTTAAACGGGATGGGGAGACTTGGCCGGCATCGGCAGCGCACCCCACGCCCCCGCCGAGCACCCCTTCAGACCCAGCGAGGGCCGGACTCGAGGCATCGCCCCGCGGCTCCGACGGCCCTTTCGGAGCCAGAGGCTGCCTCACGTCCCCCCCGGCCTTCGGACGGTGGCGCGGGGGGCACGTTCCCGCTGGAGAAGGGCTCTTCTCCCTCCACGCGGAAGGGGGTGAGGGAACAAGGCGTCACCTGTCCCCTCCGGGCAGAAACCAGCTCGGTGACCTTGAGCAGAATCTGTTCCAAGGGCGGCACCCGCGGCACGTTTCGGAGTCAGCTGCAGCACGGCGGAGCGTCGGGAAGCGACCCCGCACGGGATCCCAAAATACCCGCCGCTGCAGACCTAGCAACCACAACATGTTTACGTCCCCACGGAAAGCCCACTGGCCGGGATGATCCGGGGGGGCGGCAAGGTCTATTTTCGGTGGCCGTTCCCGCTCCTCACTTCCCGAACAGTCAGCTTCACGGCCTTTTTCTGGAGGCACCGAAGGGAAGGCGGAACAAAAGGCATCCAGCATAAAAGCCGGGGCTGGTACCAGCTGCAGAGGGACCGACACGTGTCACGGCTCCCAGAAATGACACCGGGAAGCAAAAGGATTCTTGTTTCCCTCTAAACCCCACGGGAAAACCACCACTGGCTTCGCAGCCGTCGCCCCCATCTCCTGCCCAGCTCGGCTCTGCTCTCCCTTCCGCTCCTCCCGTGCCCTCCCAGAGGCAGATCGCTAACTCCAGCCGGCGCAAAAGGCCCGGGCGGTGTGTCCCAGCTGACGGCGAAAGCCAGAAGCCCATCCCAATTTCCTCCGGACCGAAGCAGCCTGTTCCCACAGGAACAGCCCACCGACACCAGAGCGCAGCCCTCAGACCGGGGAAGAGCCAAAAGAGCAGGAACCTGCAGGGAGAAACACGCCAATGGATCGGGCACGGGATCAAGGCACGGAGACGCCGGAGCCGGAGCGGCGAAAGGACACGGCGAGGCAGGTGTTATCCCAAAAATGCTGACCCTGGTAACCAAAGAGCCACCGACACCCTCTCCAGGGGCTTCTTCCTGAGCAAAATGCACCCAAAGGTCTCAAAGACCCAGGAAAAGAGGCCAAGGCCTGCAGGGAAGCGTCCCTCTCCGGCCAGCCACGGCCGGGGTTCGGAGCGGGGAAGGTGCCTCCCTCGCCGGGAGCAGCACCGCAGTCCCGCTCAGGCGCGCTGGTGTGCCCAGGCGGCAGAACCCACACCGCCTTCCAGAAAGCTCCGACCTCCGGACGGCACAGGCTGGTGGGAGCCGCAGGCACCCAGCACCCGTGGGGAGGCCGGGACGGAGCTGACGGCACAGCTCTGGCTGCCCCTCTTATCCCCAGCGCCTGAGGACGAGGGTCCTGCTCTGGGAGGGGGCGGGAGGGAGCGAACTGCGATAGCTGCAGCCACCCCCGACCCTTCCTAAGGCTTCACTGCGACATGCGTCCACGCGGGGAACCCGCTCCTGGCGGATGATCCACGGTGGCTTCTCCAGGGTTGGGGTTTAGTCCCAAAGCCAGCATAAGCCGCTGGGGAAACAAGGCAGGATGTGACACAGAGGTGCAGCACTGCAGCCAGCCCTGGCCACCACTGGTCCCGGCCTCCACCGGCCCTGGCCAACACCTGCCCTGGCCACCATTGGCCCTGGGCACCACCGGTCCTGGCCTCCACCAGCCCTGGCCAACACCTGCCCTGGCCACCACCAGTCCCGGCCACCATTGGTCCTGGCCAACACCAGCCCCGGTCACCACTGGTCCCAGCCACCACTGGCCCTGGCCACCACTGGCCCTGGCCTTCGCTTCACGCTGATTTTTAACGTCCAAAGCTGCCCCGTCCAGCTCACAGCAACCCCACGGCCCCCAGAAGGCACAGTTCATGGAGCGCCAACGAGAGCCGATGATCCTCCTGCGACAGCCGCCGCGGCTCCCGGGTACCGCCGCGGCTCCCGGGTACCGCCGCGTGTCGGCAGCAGGCGGGATGCGCCAAGGCTCCGAATAACCTTCCACGAGAAGCTCGTGTACAGAGCAGAGGACAAAAAACCCGCAGGCGGGACGCTGGGACTTGCAGGCTCGGGGCTCCACGTGCTCAGTCCCAAGGATTAAGGGGTGACCGGACGGGTCAGCCAACACCTACAGGCGTCGGAATGGGACGGGAAGGGTCTGCTGTGTGACGAGCCAAGATGAACCACGACCCACAGCCCCGGGAGCTGCACCCGAGCAGGTAGGGACTGGAAAGGAGGCATAATTTTCCCTCAGGAGCGAGAGCAATTAACGATTAGAACAACTTAACCAAGGGCTGCGGTGAATTTCCCGTCACCGGGGCTGTTTTCAGTCACTGGAGCGTCATTATTTAATACCGGCTCCGGCTGGAGCGGGGCCTGAAGGACGTTCTAGGAAACGGTGCACGAGGTCAGGTGAGCTCACATGAATCACAGCGCCGCGAATTGCCCGGATTCTCCCATTCCAAGACGAACATGAAGAATTGTCAGAATTACCCATCAGCAGCAGTCTGGAACAGCGAAAGGAGGGAGCAGCCACCTTTAGATGTCATTTGCGGGAGATTGGGGGAGATTAAATTTAAATACAGTGTTGTTTGCCTTAATTGCTTGTTTGAATCCGAGTTTAAGGTTGTATGATTGAAGTCCTCACATCATTAAGTGCTCAAATGCAGCCAATACATTTTATAAATGACTTGCACAATTTCACAGGCAAAGAAGTTCGAGATAAAGAGCGGCTCACGGCAAAAAAAAAAAAAAAAAGGGAAAAAAAGGCAGATCACCTGCGAGGGGGTCGGAAACGCGGCAGACGAGCCGAGCGCCAGGACGACCGAGGGGCTGACAGGTCCTGCGTGCGGGGTTTCACGGAGCCCCGCTCCCCCAGATGGGAGCTTCTGACCCATTTCTGCGCCGAGCGTGTCGCGGAAGCCGTGCGCCGTGGCTCGGCGGAGGCGGAATTGGCTTTCATCCCGATCGAGAGACCCACAAGAGGCATTAGGATATTAAACACACGCAAGAATTGTGGGGGGAGATGGGGGGAGCGCCCTAGGATCGGTTAGAGCTCCCTGGGATCCGTCAGAGTTCCCCGGGATCCTGCCAGAGCCCCCCGGGATCCCATCAGGGCTCCCTGGGGTCCCGTCAGAGCCCCCCGGGGTCCCATTAGGGCTCTCTGGGGTCCCGTCAGAGCCCCCCAGGGTCCCTCAGAGCTCCCTGAGGTCCCATCAGGGCTCTCTGGGGTCCCTCAGAGCTCCCTGAGGTCCCATCAGAGCCCCCTGTGGTCCCATCATGGCTCTCCGGGGTCCCTCAGAGCTCCTCGGGATCCTGCCAGAGACCTCCGGGGTCCCTCAGAGCTCCCTGGGGTCCCATTAGGGCTCCCCAGGATCCTGCCAGAGCTACCTGGGGTCCCATTAGGTCTCCCTGGGGTCCCTCAGAGCTCCCCGGGATCCCATTAGGGCTCCCTGGGGTCCTGCCAGAGCTCCCAAACGTGTCACTGCCTTAAGTCTGGCAACCGACATCCCACCCCGGCAGCCAGGAAAACAGCGCCCACAACACTTAACGCCTAATTAAAAGGCACAATCCCCCTCCCTCACAGCGTGGGAGCCAGCGCTGAAGCGGGGACGGGCTCCCCCGAAGCCGTAATCCCTCTCCCTACGGAAAGCGAGCAGAGGTTTCGCAAGGCTGCAGGGAACTCAGGATCCACAGAGGAAGAATTCCTAACGGATTTAGCCAGGGGAGGCTTTTGCCAGCCCAAAATAGACGACGGCAGGTTGGGGTCGGCGTAACGCAGCCCGTCAACTGCCACATTCCCAGCTGCTTCGCGGAACGCGCCACGGCAGCTCCCTCGCCCCGCAGAGCGAGCGGCCGGCCGCTGCTTAACGACCTCGGGAAGGGGACGGGCCCCGGGAACGCCGACGGGAGAGCGACGCTCTTTCCCCGCGGCCGCGCGGAGAAGCCCCCTAACCTGGATTCACGCACCGCGAACCCTCCGATCCGGTCGCCTCCAGCGAGCGCGTGAAACACCGGCTGCAGGCTCCTCGCCTGGGGGATAAACGGGGCGCCGTGCAATAAAGGCGGCGGCAAACGTACCTGTCCGCAGCCGGGGGCGTTGCACACGAACGGCCTGTCGTCTCCCATATTTCAGGCGGCTGAGCTGAGCTGGGGAGAGAGAAGGGGAAATCGTTAAAACAGGTCACAAAAATTAAAACTATCAAGAGCAGGAGCTCCGCGCGGGGCTGTAATTCATCGCCGCGGCGCTCCCGCGGAAGGAGGACCCGCGTGCGCCCTAGGTGCCGTCGGGGAAGAGAAATTAACCCAACCCCAGCTTAAACGAGACTTCGGAGGGGCCACTCGATATGTCAGGAGCGGAGAAGGTGGCGGCCGGCAGGCCTCGCCGGGACCGGCGGCGCGAGACGCCAACGGGTCGGGAAGACGGCGTTTTCCACACCCGGGCTCCCGCCGTGCCGATTCCCCCGAGGGCCAAGCAACCCGCTGCACCTCGGCGTCACCCGCCGGCGGCGGGGACAACGCTCGTCCCTCGCGAGGCGCCAGCCGGGGCGGCGCGGCGCTACGGTCCCGGCCGGAGGGCGGGGAGGGGCGCGCGACCCTCCGCGTTTACGGTACGAAGCGCGGGCACGTCGAAGAGATCCACGGGGGAAAGAAGAAACCCCTACGAGCAAGGAGCGATGGAATAAATCCAAGTCCTTCTCCACGTCCAAGTTATATTTTCAACGGGAGAGAAGCGAAATTTGTCATTTAATTAATTAAGGGATTATAGGAGTGGTGCTCCGTTTTACAAGGCAATAATCGGGCTCCCCAGTGGGTAAACTACAAGGCTGGTGGCAGGGGTAGTTTATCACGGGTTACAGCCGAGGATAACAACGCGCCGGCCAAGCTGTTCCTATTAATAAGAAATAAGAGTAAATAAAGCAACCCCCGCCCCCTCAAACTCAAGAAATAACGGGCCCCTCCCCCCAGGGAGAGCTACAGCAGGGTTTTAAAAGGCTCCGCTGAAGCAGCCGCCATCCCTTCGGGGGGCTCCCTGCGCCTGCCCCGGCTCCGAGATGCTCTTGGCTCCGTGACGGGGCCGGGCGGCGGCCGAGCCGCGCTCCCGGGGCCACCGGCTGTTGGTACAGCCACCCCCGAGCGGCAGCAGGAGCGGGGGGAGGCTGGTGTTTTTAGGAGCCGTACGGGTACAGGGCTCCAAGGAGGTGACTCGTGGCGGCGTCTCCGGACGAGGCGCGGCCGTCGGCTATCGCCCCGTACGAAGATGGTTCTCCTGGCGCCACGCGGCCGAAGGGGGTGACCGCGGGAGGCGGAATCCCCGAGCCCAAGGCTGAGAAAGTGGCTGTCGGGGTCTTCTCCCACAGAAAAGGGGGGAGACGGCCCCAAGGCCGGGCTGCGTTTGGATTTACTGAGCGGGGCTCCGGGGCCTGTGCAAACGCGGGCGCAGGACGGATAAACGGCCCTCTCCGACGGGACAGGCGAGCGGCCAAAACGCTCCCAGCGCAGGAACAAAGAAACAGAGACGGGCGGGAACGTCCAGCCGCCACGGCAGCCCCCCTCCAGCCCCGCAAACCCTGGAGCGTCGCGAAGCGGCGTGGCAGGAGACGACCCCCAGGCGACAGCAAAGTGAGCCGGCACGAGGACACGCGAGAGGACGGGACCCTCGGAACCTTCCACCCAAGCGCCGGACTGGGAGCGCGGGAACCCAGGGTGCGGAGCCCCTGAGCAAAGGGGGGGGGTCTGCCCCCACCCACACCCAACACGCCCTCCTCCAGAGGCATCTCCCCCGGCTCGCCAGGGATGCACGAGCCGCTGGCCCGACCTGCTCCGGAGGCACCACGGAGAAGCCCCGGCTTCCCCAGGAAGCCTCAAGGTGCAAAGCGGCGGAGGGACAAAGAGGTCGAAGCCGGTAACGCGGGGTGCGGCGCCGGCCGACCCCCGCCGCTGCCAAAGGAAGGACGCAACCGGTCAAACGCTTCATCGCCTGAGGTCAAAAACGCCACACCTAACCCTGCCAGGCAGGAGCCCGGGAAGCTCCCAACGCCTCAGGACATGGGGCTCGGTCCCTCGTCGCCCCAGCGCAGCCCAGGTACCGCTTTCTGTAAGAAATAACGGGAGAATCAGACCGGACGCAAAGGGAACATCAACACCATGACGCCGGAGCTGGTTTGCCGCCCCCCCCCCCCTCAGTAAGGCTGTGGTACCGGGATGCAGGCCAACCGAAGCCAACAACCGCTCTCACAGGGAGCCTGGACGGTGTTTTCCCCCTCCCAAGGCTGCGACCAGTCTCACCTTGTGCCCCTTCTCCTCGCCCACAGGGGACAAGGATCTGCCCCCCGGCTCTCGGGCGGCCAGGGGGCGCAGCCAGCACCGGGTACCGAGTCGAAGGCGGAGCAGGAGTCACCGGTTCCGGGTCCCTCAGTCCCTGTTCGGTCAGCGGTTTGGGCAGGCTCGGACAAACCCCTCACCCGCCTACAACGCGAGGGGCACAACTTGGCACTTGGGGCTCCCGGGCCCGTGCCTGAACAGCGCTCTGACGGCGTAAACGGCACCAGGAGTGACGATGCTGAGCTGGCAACGCGTGCGGCCGCCTCAGAGCCCCGGCAGCCAGGTACGCCTGGCCAGCCGCTCCGCCAAGGATCGGCCCGTTCCCGAAGCGGCCACCAAGATCAGTTCGGCCCCTGCCAAGGGGTCGCGCCGCGCTCGGAGCTCAGGGCCCGAGCGAGCGGCCAAGGCACCCAAACCCGGCGGGCGGCGGCAACGTCCCTCGCTGCCAAGGCCAGGCCGCTGGCCGGGCCCTTCGGCCACCCTGGCGCCGTTAAACTCGGCCGCGCGGGACGAGGCTGGGGGATGTTTATCCCATCCACAACCAAACCCTGTTGGCAACCGCGCAGCGTTGATTACGACGGAGGATTTCGCCCGGCAGCCCACCTTACGCCGCGTTAATCCACGCGGGGCCGAGACCCGCTGCCACCGAAGCCGCCTTCGCCGATGGGCAGGGCCTCGGGGCCTCTCGACCTCACGCTTCCCACGCTTACAACAAAGCCATCTGAGAACCGGAAGAAACGGACCGGCTGCCGCTCCCGGCGCTCCGCTAACACTAACCCCAACGCAGGGCAGGGAAACAAAAGCCCGGCGGCGTTCCAGGCCGCCCGGCAGCGGAACCGGCAGCTCTAGCGCAAGAAACCGGGAGCAGGGCGCAAAAGCCTCGGCTTCCTCGATCCCGAGGAGCGTCAGGAGGATTCGCCCATGCTTTAAAGACAGGTTTAGCTGCCCGCTCGCTACAGAAGATGCCGGGTACGTGCATGCACGCGGCTCAGATTTATGTGGCGTTTAGGCAGGATAAATGGCTTCAATAAATTCCGTTCTTAGGAACAGGCGGAATAAGCCGCTGCTCGGATCCTGGGAGCACGGTCTCATTCCTCTTCCTGCAGCCGCAGTGACAGTATTTCACCGTTCTGACGGTTTTCAGCACGTTGGAAACAGCAAGGGGAAGCGCAGAAACGCAGAACGTTACCGGAACGTTCTTCCAAGTGCGGTCAGCACAGACCCGACAGGCGGCTGCTGCCTCAGCGAGCCGGACAGGCCCCTTCCGCCGCAGCAGGCCCTGCTCCCACGCCCGCTTCTTCTCTCAGGAACTCCGGCAAATAACCTACGGGCTGTCCGCAGCGAGACGTAAACCCCCGAGCCACGCTTCGCCGCGGGCCCCGGCGCGCTGTGCCGATAGCCAGGCCCCCCCCCGGAGGTCAGGCAGGGTGTTTGGGTAGGAAGCGCGCGAGGAGCGGCTTGCCCAGCGCACCCGCGGCGGGAGCGGGCACGAACACGAGTCGCGCGTCCCAGGGCGCATCCGCTCTGCCACGGATCTCGTTCCCACCTCCGCACCCCCAACTTCCCACCGCGGCATCGCGAGGGGACGTTTGCGAAGCCGGCCACGCTCCAGCACTGCTCAGCCCCGGGCCTCCGCGCCGACACGGCAGGGACGACCCCCTCCCCAAGTTAACCGGGATGTCACCTCTTCCCGCTGCTGATGCGGAACACGACGCGGGGCGGTTCGGCGCCGGGCTGGCAGCAGGCCGGCCCGGGTGGCACGTGGTTTGACAGCATCCCGGAGCCGAGGGCTCTTCGGCAAACGAGGCAGAGCCGCGGGGCGACGCTCCCCCAAGTCCCGCTCCCGGCTCCGCCGGTGCCATCATCCCGGGCCACCCCCTCGGGATTAATTTGCAGGCAGGGAAAACGGACCCTCGCGTAGGCCCCGCTCATTCGGCTGCTGCGCGAGCTGCTTTCCCGGGGCACTCGCACGCAAAGCCTTCGGTTAACGTGGGCGCGCAGCCGGGACGGGCCGCGGGCGTTCGCCAAGGAAAACGGACCCAAGGCACGGCCGAGCGGCACGGGCCGAAGCATTCCGCTGCGCGTGCCGGGAGGCAGCACGTCCCTCGACACGGGGACGTGGCGAGCGGCCCGAGGCCTCGCCGGCGGCGGAGGGCTCTACGAGGCTGGGAAGAACCACCAGACAGCGTTTCGGTCGGGTGAAGAAGGATCCGGAGACCATCTACTTACTCGGAGGCTCTGGGAAGCCTGAGCCGAGCGCGGAGGCGGCGATTCCGTGCACAACACCCCGAGCACGCGGCGGGTTGCTTGATAGATAATCCCGCCGGCAAACCCTCCTGAAACTCGCTGCGGGAACTCCCGGGGGAAGGGCCGTGGGAATTAACCCAAGAAAACTCTCCAACAAACCAACGTATCAAACCGGCCCCCGCAGAACTCAACCCACACGAAACCCCCGCGGAGCCACGGAGCCCCCTGCGTGACAAACCCCTCACGGGCTGAACCCGGGCGCGGAACCCGCTCCCAGCGATGAAGGAGGTGGCAACTTGCCCCTCGGACGGGCACCGGGAGAGCCCCGGGCCGCGGTACCGCCACGCTGGCGAGGAGGTGACTTACCGCTTCCAAAGCGGGCTGTCCTCTCCGAGTTCAAACCGAAGGGGAGGCGATCCCACGTTCCAGGACGTGGACCCGGTAGATGGGGCGTGTTTAGGACCGGGGTTTAGCTGACCGGTTGCTGGCGCAGTTGGGATCAGCTGCGGCCCGGGGTGAGGGTCCCTAAGCCAGGCAAACCCGGCACAGGGAAGGGCAGATGGAAGGGCACGAGGTTACGCGCCGCCACGTTCCCTGAGCCCCCCACGGGAAGAGAAGGGTCTTCCCAGGGAGCTGTGAGGCCACGGTTGGGGCTGGACAAGCCTCTGGTGACTCTGGGATGACAGCACGCTGTAACCCAGGGGAGATCCGCAACCCCCGTGCCCCCCCGCGGGGGTGTAAAGCTCCACGCGCCTCTCCAACGGGTGCTGCGGAACCTGCTTTGCTGTCGCCCTTCCCTACGACCACCCACAGGCGTCCGCCAGGAACCGAGGGTGCAGATGGATTGCTGGGCTGGGAAGCAGGAAGGGTCCAGCCTGGATCTACTCGAGAGTCGTTCAGCAGGGAGCTCGTTCCCCCAGCTCAGCCCCCCCCCCCAGCCCCTTCCACACAGCTCTCCCAGCCCAACAGGGATGCTCTGCCTTCTCCCACCACTCCTGCTGGATTCTGTCATCCCTCTTCCCCACCAGCACCCACGGCCGCACACACCTCACCCACCCCAACCCCCCGGGACACGGCCGCAGCCAGGACATGGAACGCGAGCCAAGGGCGTCGCGGGGGCGCGAAGCTCTGGAGAGGCGAGAAGTGGCACCCAGGCCCGTGGCAGGGGAGGAGGCCGTCACCTTCCACACTCAGACAGGCACTTCGCCATCTGAACAGGCTCTCGGAAGAGCCGGCGGGGAAAAGGCCCCCGGGGAAACCGAGCCCCGCCGAGCCGAGCTGCCCGTCAGACCCCCCCGGTTCCGGCGGAGAGCTCGGCTGGACGCTGGCCTGGGGATAAGCTGGGTTTGTTTACCTCGATAATCACAATTTCCACTCATTTAGAAGTTTAATTCTTCCTGCAGCCGCTGAACTCAGCCCATATGCTCCTGTCCCCACGGTACACCAGCCCATAAACCCAAGCGGTCCCAGCGCACGCTCGCTAACCCATTAACGACCAACCGAGCCCGTTATCCCAGTCTAGACAGACGCCGCGGGGTAGTAGCTGCGCTCCCTGACAAGGGATTAGGCAGATTACACGCGCCACCAGCGGCACCGAACGACCACCGGCCTCAAAGGATTCCCCCAGGGCGCGCGCCGGCACCTCACGGAACCCGTTCCGTTTGGAAGCAGCTCCGGAAGAGAGGCGAGAGGCGGGCCAGGCGGCAGCAGAGGCACAGCCGGCATGACGGATCCGCTCACCCGCAACACTCCGCAGCCCCTCCAACGCACCGCTTCGGCTTTACAGGGGGACATGGATGGCGAGGTGGGCCCGCGCCGCGGGACACGCCGCATTTCGGCTGGCAGCATCAGCGCGATGCCACGGGAAGGGCCGCGCTCCGCCCGCGGTATCGCCTTCCCGAGCGCGCCTTCCTGCGGACGCCCCGCGCCCGGGCGGTAACTGCACCCCGACGCTCGGCAGGCCACGGCTCCCAGCAGCGCGGGGTTTGCTTCGGGAAGCTTGCACGGCCCCGCTCCCGCGAGCGGAGGCCCGGCGGGAGGCTCGAGCCAAGCTCTGCGGATCTGTCGTGCCTCTTCTCGCTTGCCGAAGTCACCAGCGAGCGGCCCCCACCCCCCCCTGAGGCCGTAGCGGGGTCTCCAACCCCGCCACGTCCAGCTGCCTCCAACGCCGCCCGACACCTCCTGCGCCCAGCACCCTCGCGTGCCCCACCCGCCGGAAAGCACTTTTTCTGGGTCACCTCAACCCCCCACCCCAAAAAACACCCCCCCTTTTCCCAAAACCTCGGTGCTAGGACTGAAGAAACTCCCAGGTTTCTGCTGAACGCCGGGGGATGGAGCTGGTGTGAAAACCGCCCTAAACCTAAGGCTCTGTTGTTGCGCTCGCAGGTGACCGTCCTCGCCGCAGGAGCGCTCGTGCCCCACGCGCCGTCTGCGCCTCGCGAGGCGAGCCGACGTCCTTCGGACCCCCGCGGGCGCTTGGGCGGACGCGAACGGTGCTCTGCTCCCGGCCTGCCAGCGCGGCTCGCCCCTCCGGCGCGCCGACTGGGAAAGGGGAGACACCACCCCCAGCCCTAAAAAGGGAATAACGGGAGACGCGGGGAAGCCCAGGCCAGTCGGTCTCACCTCTGCGCCGGGCACCACGGAGCAGATCCTCCCAGGAACCACCTGAAGCACACGGATTGGCAGCAGCCAACGCGGCCTCACCAAGGGCAGGTCGTGCTGGCAGGTCTGGTGGCTCCCAGGACGGGGTCACGGTGTCGGCGGGTCGGGGGAGAGCGACTGACCCCATCAACCCGGACCTGCGCAAAGCGTTCGACGCCGTCCCGCAGGACATCCTCGTCTCTGCGCCGGAGGGGCGCGGGTTTGACGGATGGGCAAGGAACCGGCTGCATGGTGACACTCGGAGAGCGGTGGCCAACGGCTCGATGTCCGGGTGGAGACCAGTGCCGAGCGGCGTTCCTCAGGGACTGGGGCCGGTGCTGTTGAACACCTTTGCCCGTGACATGGGCGGTGGGATGGAGGGCGCCCTCAGTGAGTTCGCCCATGACACCAAGCTGTGTGGTGCGGGTGACGCTCCCAAGGGACAGGATGCCATCCACGGGGACCTGGAGCGGGTCCAGAGGAGGCCACGGGGATGCTGCGAGGGCTGGAGCCCCTCTGCCATGGGGACAGGCTGGGGGAGTTGGGGGGTTCAGCCTGGAGAAGGGAAGGCTCCGGGGAGACCTCAGAGCCCCTTCCAGTGCCTGGGGGGCTACAAGGAAGCTGGGGGGGCTTTTCCCAAGGACAAGGGGTAATGGGGTTAAATGGGAAGAGGGAGATGGAGACGGGCCATGGGGAAGGAATTCTTCCTGGGGAGGATGAGGGGCACTGGGACAGGTTCTCAGAGAAGCTGTGGGTGCCCCATCCCTGGGAGTGTCCAAGGCCAGGCTGGATGAGGCTTGGAGCACCCTGGGCTAGTGGGGGTGTCCCTGCCTGTGGCGGGGGGTGGCACAGGGTGAGCCTTAAGGCCCCTCCCAGCCCAACCCGCTCCGTGATGATTCCCTACCAGTACATGCACATTTATGGTTTATTCCCATAAATCATAAGGATAAACTTCACATTAATTTGACCACAAAATTAAGGCTCGAGGTTACACCAACTACGAACCAAAACCAAAGGAGCTGCCGAGCAACCTCCTGAAGCAGGCTGGAAGCAGAACAGACAACAAAAGCCAACGGCACACGCCTCGCTGCCGGGAGCCTCTCTCTGGGATGAGAGCCACTGGCCCAGGAAGACCCGAGTGAAGAATGGGCTACGGAACGGGTCAGAACGGCCGGAGACGGGGACACGGAGAGGAGGGACGCACCCGGGGAGCTGAGCGCAAGGGGAGGCTAGCAGCGACCGGCGCGGTGAGGAGACAAAGGGGCCGACGGCAAGGGATGAAGAGGCGCCCGCGGGCTCGCCCCAGCCTCCCTCGCTCTACACGCTGCCTCCAGCGAGCGCATCCACGTCATCCTCCGGAGAGCCGACGGACCACCCGGGGCAAGCGCGCCGGTGCCGGGATCAGCGCCGACACCGCCTGACTGCGGCGCCCAGCGCCCAAAAGAAGCTCTGACCGGGGGCTGCAGGATGAGGAGTTCATCCAAGACAGGCAGTGCCACCTGCGAGGACAAAGAGGACCCCAGGCGGCCCGGTGCGGCTCCCCACGCTGTATCGCTGCGGGACGCATACCGACGCCAACCGACCGGTCTGCCAGCAGAACAGCCCCCTTCCAGGAGGTGTAAGCCTCCAGCGTGCGGGAACAAGCCCCAGCCAAGGTGTCTTTGTGCAACGGGCAACTCAGAAAACCTGTTTGCGACTGTCCCTGGGCTGGTGAAGAGGGCAAGGGGCTGCCAAGAAGGGTGGAGACCCAGGGCGGGCCGCGGCTTCCGTAGGGAAATCACAGTGCGTGGCCAGCAGCAGCGGCCAAGCCCAGGCTGGAGCAGCAACCGTGTTGGTATAACCCCCTCGTTGCCCAAATAAAGAGGGAGAAGTCCTCCCACCCGCTCCATCGCCTGGGAACGCCACGGGGTACCACCCCGCTGCCCCATCGCCCGGGAACGCCGCGGGGCACCGCCCCACCGGCTCCATCGCCCGGGAACGCCGCGGGGCACAACCCCGCTGGCCCATCACCCGGGAACGCCGCGGGGTACCACCCCACTGCCCCATCGCCCGGGAACGCCGCGGGGCACCGCCCCACCAGCTCCATCGCCCGGGAACGCCGCGGGGCACAACCCCGCTGGCCCATCACCCGGGAACGCCGCGGGGTACCACCCCGCTGCCCCATCGCCCGGGAACGCCGCGGGGCACCGCCCCACCAGCTCCATCGCCCGGGAACGCCGCGGGGCACAACCCCGCTGGCCCATCACCCGGGAACGCCGCGGGGTACCGCCCCGCTGGCCCATCGCCCAGGAACGCCGCGGGGCACCGCCCCACCGGCTCCATCGCCCGGGAACGCCGCGGGGCACAGCCCTACTACACCGACAGCGGGTGAGGCTTGCTCCCTCCCCCGCCCAGCCACCGCGCGCCGCTTTCGGCACGCCGGTTTAACGGAGAAGGTGAAACGGAGCTAGGAGTTAACTTTCGATGAGGCTGAGCTAGTGGGATTAATTCTGAGAGACTAATGAGCGGCGAGGCCGTCCCAGCTCAATTTGGGTAACGCGGCTGAGACCTGGGAGCCGTGCCAAGAGCGTTAACAACCCGGAGCCGCGCTCCAAACAAGCCTATTCAAACCCAAACGGCGCTCAAGACGCCGGAGCGAGCCCTGAGGACGGGTCCCCGCGCTGGCGCCGGGACGAAGAGATAAACCCACAGTAAACGAGGCTGTTACGGATGGCTGCACGGGAGCCGCGCGGTGGCACGCGTCCTCCGACGGGAGGACGTACAGCGCCGACACAGAATCCGTAATCGCCGCTGGGAGCCGGAGCTGGAAGATGGGTTTGTCGCAGTCAAAGCCCAAACTGGGTTTTTTGGTAAGTAGGAGGGAAGGAAAAGTCAGACCGCCGGCCGGGAGAGGAGGAAGCGCGAGGCACTGCCCCGCGCGCGCAGAATAGGAAGGGGTTTCCCACTAGAATGCGAGGAAGGAAGCTTTGGGAGCGCTCCGGGAAAGGCGCTGCCCCCCGCTCCCCGAAGGGACCCCGAGCACGGCGCTGCGAATAGCTTGGGAGCGGGGTCACAGCGGCACCCGCAAACCGCAGGGAGGGGATCCCGGTCCTTCCCGCAGCGCCCGGCTGGAGCCCAGCGTCGGCGGCCCCGCGCGCCCGCCCCGCTGACGCACGGCGCTGCCGTGGCGGTTCAGAGTGCCGTGCTCCGCCGTACCGGCGGGCAAAACGAAGGGGGCAAGTTGTCCCTTAACAGACACCCCCCCCGCCCCGGGAAACAACCCACTTCCATGTTCAGGCTGCCCTGTGGCGGGGGCGCTCCGCGAGACAGCGGGCTGGGCGCCCGACCTGCTCCGAGGCGCTTCGCAAAGCCCACCTGGCACCGAGTTTCCGCCGGGGAACGACGCTCGGACCAAACCAGGTGCCTGCAGGGCCTCGGGAAGGGCTTGTTCTGCACCCTCAGGCGCCCGGAGCTCGGGTTGATTTCTCGCCGGTTATTATCCACAGCGAGACGTTGCGAAAGACTTGGCAGGGAGAGGCCACCACCGAGCGGCGCGGAAACGCGCCGGCCGCCGTCGGCTCCAGCTTCCAAGTTACGTTGGGGCGCGGGGGAAGGAGCGAGAACGTTGCTTTTGGGTTACGAAGCGAACAAGAGAGCTTAGAATTGTCGTGCGGGAAAGGAGGCCAAAATCGGACGCTGTAAAATCCGGGGAAGAGGCGCGACACCCCTGCGCTTCCTCAGCCGCACAAAGCGAACCCGACGGCGTAAAGCGGAACGCTGGCAAGGGCTCACTCCAAGTCAATCTCCAGCAGACACAGCGCTTAGCGAGCCCTTACGAGTTCACCTACAGCGCAGGGCGGAAGCCGAGCCCGACCGCCTCCCGTCCGCCTCCCGTCCGCCGGTACCTTCCTGGGCGTCCAGCACGGCTCCCAAGCTCGCAGGATCCCCTGTCCCCCGCGAGTCGGGATACGCACGCGGCCCCGGAGCTTCGCCGCCCCGGCGAGGCGCAGCCCTCGAAGGGACCCTTCCTACCAGAGGCAGCGTTTGGCACCGGAGTGACTTACGCCGCAGCTCACCGGAGCCAAGCAACAGCCCGGCCGCGGAGTAGTTCCACGTGCTCCGGGAAAACCTCCCGCGAAGCACAGCCGCGCTCAGGAGCCACCGTCTCTCAGCACGTGGGTGACGGGACGGGGGAGGCAGTCAGCGTCCCGTCAGCGTCAACCCAACCCCGGCGGAGGGAGTAGCGGGCCCCAAGGCAGCCGAGCCCAGCAACGCTCTCACCCTGCTCCTCCTGGAGCTCCAGCCAGGCTTCTCCCGGCGCAGCTCCCACCAGTCCTCCCGCCACTCGACCCGCGCCGTTTCTGAACGCCAGCGCCAGTTCAGCGTTGCCGTAACAAAGGGCGGTTTGTGATCGCTGCCTCCGCTCCAGGGGCTGGCAGGACAGAAACCATTATCGTAGCTCCTCGGCCAAGAGCCTCCTCGCCCTGGCCGGCCTCCAGATCCCGGCCGGCCCCGCGCTCTGACTCGGAGCACGGTGCTGGGGGAAGTCTCGTGTCATCCCGGGGGGGCTGGGCGCCAGCCACGCCGCGGGCAGCACCAAGGGAAGGACACTGGGGGGGGGGTTAATCCGTGCAGAACACCGCTGCGGGGGAAAAGCGCGCCCGAGACCGACCGCAGGAAGCTTGAGTGACCTGGAACCGTGCTCGGGAGCTCCTCCTGCTCTCCAGCATCAGCGAGGGGCACCGGCGAGCAGCGCTCGGTTCGGGTTTCCTCACTCCCAGCACGCATCCTCCCGCTCCTCCTTCCACAGATTCCTGAGAGAGAAGCAGCTGCTGCTCTTCCACGTCAAGGAGCCCTCGCCAAGCCTCGCCGAAGCAGCCGTAGCTTGGCAAAATGCGCTGCGACGCCGGCAAAGCTCCTCTAGTTCGGTGCCAAGTGTCACATTTCTAACGGGAAAAGGCACCTGTCCAAGGGGTTCCGGAGCCTCTGATGAACAGGAGGCAACACCCAACATAAGCCAGCAAGGCGGCAGCTTCCCCGGGGAAGACGGAGACAGCCCACCTCCAAACCGCCAGCACTGGCGCGCCCAAGCTGCGCCTCGGCTGTGGGAAAGACGGACTCGGCGGGATGTCCCTGGGGGATGTACGCTGAGGCACAAGGGAGAGGCCAAACCGCGAGACCCTGGGCGAGGGCAGAGCGGGACTCGCTGGCCTAGAGAGGGTGCTGGGTGGGAGCACCCCGCCGGCTCCCGAAATACCGCACCTGGCCTCAACACGCAGCAAAGGCCCAGGCACGGTCTGTCACCAACTGGCTGCTCCAGAGCCTCCTCCAAAACGGGAGGAGCGACACGGAAGACCCTGAGCCTCTCCATCACAGCCAGAGAAGCCTCCGCTTCCCATTCCCACCGCTGCCGTCACCTCCGAGGTCAGAGCGGACCCTGCACCGCTGGCCAGACCCCGAGGCACATCCGTCACCAGGAGCAAGGCACCGCCGAAGCGTGGACAAGAGGCAGAGCGCACCCGTACCCAGCTCTCGCCACAGCGACACGGCGCAAACCTCCCCCGCCACCGCCAGCAAGCGGCTCCCTTCCTCCTTCGCGCCGCGGGCGAGTGAGCCCTGGCAGCGCGGCTCCCCGCGGGGATCACCGGACGGGGAACTAGCCCGGTGCCGCTTCCAGCCGGCTCGAGTTCGAAGCAGGACGGCGCACGCTGTGAGCGAGCGGACGCTCTGAAAGGCCGGCAGCCGCCCCCGGATCTTGGCACTACCGCTCCCGGGTCGCCCTGAGCATCTTCATTAGCGGCGATACATCTTCGGCTACGGCCTTCTCCCCAGCAGGGACGACGCGCTGCGAGAGATCTACTACAGGAGAGAGAAATAATTCAAGTTTAAGAAAGGGAGGAAAAACCTCAGAGACCCGCTGTTGCTCAGCGCGCGGAGATCGTTACAGAGCGCCATGACGAGGCTCAGAGAACCCATTATTTTACCTAGGAAATGCCTAAGCGACCTAGAAACTGGAGTCCCATTTCCTGAAATTATTCAGCCACTTACGAGCCCTCGTTTCGATGAGCTGCAGGAAGAAAAAAGCTGCTGAAAACGGGACGCAAGAGCCCAAGTCAAGCTTGAAGACGTGTTCCGTACGACGGCGCGCCAAGAGCTTCGAAGGAAGATCCACGTCAAGGCCGCGCGGAGTTGAGAACCTCCGGGCAGAGCGAGCATCCCGCCGGAGGAGTCTCGGCACCCTCCCCCAGAAAACGGAGCCGCTCGGTAGGACGCGGCCAGCCCTCGGGAGCGAGGATCGGACGACGAGCAACGCTCGCCCCCACACAAGCCCGCCAGGCCCGCGGCAGCGCGCTGCCGTATAAAGGCGTTCCGATCCACTTAGGGCCGTGGATGAACATCCCCAGCTCCGTGTCCCTACGGTAAATCCGCCCCGCGCTGCGGGATGCTGGGCTCAGCCCCTGCCTTCACCCTGTCGGGCCCCAGCGGTTGATTCCAGCAGAGCTGGCACCCAGCTGCCCTTGGGGCTCACCGCCCTCCGCTCCCTGCCCCACTCCGTCTCACCAACACACGGAACACGAGGGAATACTCCGCGGGGACAGCGGAGGAACGGGCGCGAAGGCGCCGAGCCCGCCTTCCCACCCCGCTGCTACGAGAGCAGCGCGAGGTCCGAGGGGACTCGGCGGTTGGCTGCGAGGAGGAACGGCCGCAGCTCTCCCTCCCCCTCCCCCAGCCCTTGGGACGCGTTTCCAAAGCCCCTCGGGATTCCCAGCACCCTCGGCTGGGGCGGGAGCGGGGTCTGTCACCCGCCGCCTACTCCACACGGTCGCAAGCATCGTCTGCTTAACGACCTGGAGATCCGTTCCCTTCGTCTCCGCAGGGCTCGGCACCGACAGGAGCTTTTTCGGCGGCAAACCCGAAATCCACGTTCTGCTCCCAGCGCGGTTTCCCCCTCTGGAAAGAGTTAAGGGGTGTGGGGCTCCGGGCACGGCCGCTTACCCGGGTGCAGACGCGCTGCCGGGTACTGCGCCCCCCGAGCGCCGCCAAGTCCGTGGCCAGCCAAGGCCTGGCCGCGGCGAAGCTGGTTTGTATTGTTGTCGGTGTTATTTTAAGCAGGAACAATGGTATTCAGAGCGAGGCCTCTGCCAGCCAGGGCTGAAAACAGCCTCCAGGAGCAGAAAACCCCCCAAACTGCGGAAAAGCTCCGGTAGCCGGACCGCTGCGAGTGGGGTAGCCCCCCCCCCGCAAAGGGCAGGGAAGCAGCGGCCTTCCCAGCGTGGCTCCCCCACGCACAACTTGCGCACCGAAGGAGTTAGAACATCCTTTTTGGGGAAGAGGGGAGGAAAACGTCCTTGCACAGCTTCCCTCTCAGGGTTTTTCGGGAGCCGCGCTTCCCGGGGAGAGCTCGGAGCCCTGCGGAGGCGCCCGCGGCGGGCAGCCCCGAGCTTTGTTTCCTCCCGAACCAGCTTGCCGGGGCTGGCGCCGGCGTCCCCTCCGCGCGAGGGTGGGACGGCAGAGCGGCGTTCCAGGCCGCCGCGGGCTCTCCGGGCGACGACGATGCCGTGCCGTCCGCCCTCCCGACGCGCTGCTTCCAGCGGGAAGCTCCGGCAGGAGCGGGACAGCGGCCGCGCTCACGTACGGCGGCGGGAGGGAGACGGGGAACAGGAAAACCCAGCTCACCAGCCCAGAAACAGGCGAGGAGCCCCTGGGAGGTGACGGAATTGAACCTCAGAGGGGTAATTAAGCCAAAGTCCCACGAGCCAAGACTAATCGCAGCCAAACACGCTGCAAAGAGCGACCCTGAAGAGGGAGGACGGGCCCACGCGTGGGAACGCCGACCAGCAGCTCGGAGAGGAACCGCTGCGGGCGCCGGCTCCTCCGAGGGCTCCGGTGGCACCGGGAACGCCGGCGGCTCCCGCAGCGGGTGCTCTCCCACCCGCGGGCGCGTCGCCTGGAGGGCTGAGGTGCAGCTCGCGCCGCGGGGCCTCGGCGTTCGGGATCCGGGTAAAGCCACCGGTGGGGCCAAGGAACTCCAGCGACGCGGGGTGGGAGGCCAGCAGCCAGACCAGATGTGACGAGGATGGTGCTGGGGAGGCTGGCTGAAACCCGAGGTTTACAGCCAGGAGGAAGCCAGGCTCCGGCCGTGCCGGGGGTTCACGCTGCAGGCAGCTCCCCACACCCCTCAGGAGCCGTTTCTCGCTCCCCAGGGACAGCCAGGCCCCTCGCTTACAGCCCCGCTCAGCCCACGCTGCTCAGCGCGCACCCGCTGCACCGCAAGGTCCTCGGAACCAAGCCCAGGACACCAGATTGCTCTAAAAAGGGGAAAACCCCCCCTTACCGAGGTTAGAGGAAGCGGCAGGTCCCCAGGCCTGAGGGTCTGTCACAAAAAGCAGGGTTCCGCCCCGCGTTCCCTCGCAGAGGGCAGCGTGGTGCAGCCAAAAGCGAGGCCAAACCAAAATCCAACACACAGAGCCTCTAGCGGGGGCTGCAACCACCCCCCAAGGCCTGCCAGAGGCTGGGCCTCCCCCACCCAGCCACCCGAAAACGCTGCCCCGGAGGCAGGGAGCGACCGGCTCCAGGCAAGGGGGTGCTGGCCCCGCTCCCTGCTGCGCCCCCTCCCAGCAGCTCCCGCTCCGGGTGCTGGCCCCGCTCCCTGCTGCACCCCCAGGACCTCCCGCTCTGGGTGCTGGCCCTGCTCCCTGCTGTGCCCCCTCCCAGGAGCTCCCTCTCTGGGTGCTGGCCCCACTGCACCCCCTCCCAGGAGCTCCCGCTCCGGGTGCCGGCCCTGCTCCCCGCTGTGCCCCCTCCCAGGAGCTCCCTCTCTGGGTGCTGGCCCCACTGCACCCCCTCCCAGGAGCTCCCGCTCCGGCTGCTGGCCCTGCTCCCCGCTGTGCCCCCTCCCAGGAGCTCCCTCTCTGGGTGCTGGCCCCACTGCACCCCCTCCCAGGAGCTCCCGCTCCGGGTGCTGGCCCCGCTCCCCGCTGCGCCCCCTCCCAGGAGCTCCCTCTCTGGGTGCTGGCCCTGCTCCCTGCTGCGCCCCCTCCCAGGAGCTCCCGCTCCGGGTGCTGGCCCTGCTCCCCGCTGCACCCCTTCCCAGGAGCTCCCTCTCTGGGTGCTGGCCCCACTGCACCCCCTCCCAGCAGCTCCCGCTCCGGGTGCTGGCCCCGCTCCCTGCTGCACTCCCTCCCAGGAGCTCCCGCTCCGGGTGCTGGCCCCGCTGCACCCCCTCCCAGCAGCTCCCGCTCTGGGTGCTGGTCACCCTGCTCCCTGCAGACTCGGTCTCTTCCCTCTGCCACCCCCTCATGCCCATCCACTGGCACTTCCGCTCTCCAACTTCCCCCTCTTTCAAAACGGGCGAGGGAGATGCCCTGCCATCCCGTGCCACGGCCACAAACCCTCCCCAGCCACCCTGGGCACATCCTCCCCAGCCAGCGTCTCCTCCAGCCGCGCTCCGAGCCCTTTCGGAAGGGAGGGGAATAAACACGTTAATGGGAAGTTTGGGGCGGGGGGCGCTGAGCCGCCTCCTCTCATTTTTGCCACCTTCCCACACGGATTCGATCCCCATCAGGTTGCGCCACCCCGGAATATTCGGCGTTTCCAAGTGAACTCGGACCGACAAGGGTCCCATCACCCGGCGTCAAAGGGCACCGGCGCCTCCAGGCGGAACGGCAAGTTCAACGTCTTCCCAAAGTCCGCGTGAAGCTTTTCCTTGGCGCGATCCGGGGAGACGGGAAGGAAAACCCCCACCCCCAGCGCCCGGACGCAGGCCACGCGCGACTCCCGGCCACGCGACGCGCGATCGGCGGGACGTCGGCAAACTGGAAGGCGTTCGGGAAAATAAAGAGTCCGGCAGCTGGAGGGATCCACTTACAGGGAAAGATTAAAATAACCGGGCGCCGGGTCCGGCCCAGCGGGAAGCGAGGTGGACGCGAGCGTTGCACGCAGCTCCGGGAGGAAGTGCCTGACGCCGCGATTAGGAGCGACCGCGGGCCCGGCAATTAAGGAAACCCGTGGCTGCATCAAAAGTTCCCTATCAGACGCTGAAACAGCCTCTCAATTCCCAACCCACTTCCAGAAGCAGAAGGAAAACGGTGGGAAAAGACACCCACCCCGGCCGCAGGTAACCGGCGTCGAGCGAGGGGCTCGGCGGGTTGGACCACCACGAGCCAACCAGGACCCCGGCGTGCACAGCCCGCGTGCCAGCCCGGCTGGTGGCAGCAAACCCCCTCCGGAGGGCACCCGGGGTGGCAGCAAACCCCCCCAGGAGGGGACCCGGGGTGGCGGCAAACCCCCCCAGGAGGGGACCCGGGGTGGCGGCAAACCCCCCCAGGAGGGGACCCGGGGTGGCGGCAAACCCCCCCAGGAGGGGACCCGGGGTGGCGGCAAACCCCCCCAGGAGGGGACCCGGGGTGGCGGCAAACCCCCCCCAGGAGGGGACGGGCTCCCCCTCAAAGGGGACGAGGATGCTCTGGAAAACCCTGCTCGCTGTCCAGACGGGAATCTGGCTGCTCAACCGACCTCTCCTCCGCACCCGAACCGTGACGTGACCCTCGGTCTCCACTGAGAAAAACCCCAACCCCAAACCAAACCCCGGCGGGCAGGGCCAGTGGTTGATGGCTGCTGCCGGACTGCACCCCAAAACCCCAACCCAACCCAAACCCCAACCCAAACCAAACCCCGCCCGGCAGGGCCAGCGGTTGATGGCTGCTGCCAGACTGCACCCCAAAACCCCAACCCAAACCAAACCCCGCTGGACAGAGCCAGCGGTTGATGGCTGCTGCCGGACTGCGCCCCAAAACCCCAACCCAAACCAAACCCCAGCGGGCAGGGCCAGCAGTTGACAGCTGCTGCCAGACTGCACCCCCAAACCAAACCAAACCCCAACGGGCAGGGCCAGCGGTTGATGGCTGCTGCCAGACTGCACCCCAAAACCCCAACCCAAACCAAACCCTGCCCGGCAGGGCCAGCGTCTGACGGCTGCTGCCAGATTGCACCCCAAAACCCCAAACCAAACCCCAGCGGGCAGAGCCAGCAGTCGACGGCTGCTGCCAGACTGCGCCCCAAAACCACCCGCGTGCTGGAAGAGCCGGTCGCCGGGAGCTCGGTGGCCCCTCCGGCGCGTGCCCGCCGGCGGGAGGAAGCCCATGTGCCCGGCAGGCACGGCGTTGAGGCGAGCCACCGCTGGGAGCGTGCCCAAGCGACTGTCACAGGGTGTCCTGAGAGGGACCGGGGCAGGGAAAGGAGGGACAACTCCGCGAGGGCGATGGGGAAGGGGCAGCGCCGAGCAGAGGGGGGGTTGCTCTGACACCCGTCTCACCCCCGAGCCCGCCTCGCCGAGGCTGGGGGATGCCGGGGGGACATCGGGGAGACACAGCGGCTCCGAGCAACGCCAGAGCTACCGGGGCACCAGGAGCGGAGGAGCCCGAGCTCCCCCAGCCCCCCCATAAGAATGAACCCCCTGCTCCAGGCCTGGGGAGAAACAACTTCTCGGGGGCTGCAGGGGGTGGGATGGGGCTGCCAGCCCCCCCAGCCCCCCCCATGGGCACCCACAACCCCTCCACATCGTTTCTGCCCCTGCCGGCGCTGGCAGCCCCCACCCCACAGGCCTGGATCCTTCCCAGCCCCCCCCAGGGGGCTCACGGCCAAGCCCCTCATCACTCAGCGGGCAAAGCCCCAGTTCCAGGGGTCCCCCAGCACCTGCAGCCCGGGGGTGCCCCAGCACCCCCTGGGGGTCCCCCAGGAGCCGCTCTAAGCCCTGAGGTCCCCGTAGCTGCCACCCCCTGGACACCCCGTATGTCCTGGGGGTCCCCCAGGACCTGCACCCCGAAGGCTCTTCCACACATACAACCCCCAGAGACCCCCCCAAATGTCTCCCACCTCCTAAAGCTCCCCCCAGCTCCCCACTGTCCCCCCAGACTCCTCACCACCCCCCCTTCCCATATCTGCAAACCCACAAGCCCCCCACCCCTCAAGGACCCCGCACCCCCCAGGACCCCCCCAGACCCCTCACGCGCCCCTCCTGACGCCCCGTATCCCGCTGACCGCCCCGCACTTCCCCCCAAACCCCTCCCCCCGTCCCGGTTTCCCCCAGCCCGGGGCCCCCCTGGCTCCCCCCTCTCCGGCACCGCCCGGGCCCCTCGCTGCCTCCTGCAGCCCCGCCCACCCGGGGAGTGGCTCGCTCCATCGCGGCGCCCCTTAAGTCTCCCATTGGCCACGTCACCCGCCACTCCGTGCGCTGCGGCGAGCCGATTGGCCGCAGGGCTGAGTCAATCAGCGAAGGGGCGGGGGTGGCGGAGCTGCTGCCTCCCGAAAACTCGGGGAGAGTTGTGGGGGGAGGGGCCGGCCCCGGGCTCCCCGCGGCCCCCCCGGCGGCTGCCCCGCCGCCTCTCCCGCCGCCCTCCCCGCCCGGGGCGGCCCGCCGAGCCCCGGCGCTGCCGGTTACCTGAGGGAGGGCCGGGCCGCGCCGCCGCCGGGGCCTCGCGCTGGCTCCGCTCGCGCTGGGGCTCCCGCCTCCCCTCCGCCAGCCCCCCCCCACCCCGCGCGCGAGACTCTCGCGAGACCTCAGGAGAAGTAACGGCGCCAGGGCCAATGGGGGGCTTCGGGGGCGGGGTCTCCCGGCGGAGGGGCGGGGCTAGCCACGCCCCCTCGGGGAGGCCAGGCGGGGGGAGGCCGCCGGGGGGCGGGGGGGCCGCACCCCGCGGGGGGCGGCGAGACGGGGCACCCCCCGCCGCCGGGACCCCCCCGGGGCACCCCAACCCCAGCGCCCGGCCCTGGGGCTGCCGCGCTCCGGGCGTCCCCGAGGGGGTGATGTCCCTGGGCAGGGGCGGCCCGAGGGGACAGCCCAGGCCGAGGTCCCCAGGGCTCCCGGCTGTCCCCGGGGACGGGCCTGTCACCTGGGGGACGCGGCTGCGGGCTCAGGGTGACAGCAGGGCTCAGCCCCAGGCACCTGGATCCCCTCTGCCACCTCCTCGGGGTGACCCCACAGCGAGGGGGCAGCAGGCGCAGGGCGAGTGACGCAAGGACGGGGCCACCAAGGGGACGGGGTCACCAAAGAGATGGGGCCACCAAGGGGACGAAGCCACCAAGGGGACGGGGTCACCAAGGGGATGGGACCACCAACGGGGTGAGGCCACCAAGGGGACGGGGCCACCAAGGGGACGAAGCCACCAAGGGGACGGGGCCACCAAGGGGACAAGGCCACCAAGGGGACGGGACCACCAAAGGGGACGGGACCACCAAAGGGGACGGGGTCACCAAAGAGACGGGGCCACCATGGGGACGGAGTCACCAGGGAGATGAGGCCACCAAGGGGACGCGAGAGGCCACCAAGGGGACGCGAGGGGCCACCAAGGAGACAGGGCCACCAAAGAGACGGGGCTACCAAGGGGACAAGGCCACCAAGGGGACACAAGGGGCCGAGTCCCTTATCAAACCGTCTTTATTCCCCTCCCGCCCGAGGTGGGGCCGGGGTAGGGGCTCTCCCCCACCCCCTGGGCAGCATTCACAGCTGGGGGGGGGCGTGGGCTGGGCACAGTGAGGTGCCGACTCCGTCACCGCTGCTGTCACCGCTGCTGTCACCGGCTCCGTCACATGGCGAAGAGGATGAGGAAGGCCACCATGAGGCAGAAGAGCCCCATGGCCTCGGAGAGGGCAAAGCCCAAGATGGCGTAGGAGAAGAGCTGCTGTTTCAGCGAGGGGTTCCTGCGGGGGGGCGAGACGAGACGCCAGTCAGCGGGGACGCAGCCAGCCCCCGACCCCCCGACCCGTTTCCACCACCCCCCCCCCCCAGCTGCCGGCCCCCTGACCTGGCGTAGCCGATGATGAGGCTGCCGAAGACGGTGCCGATGCCGGCGCCGGAGCCGGCCACCCCCACGGTGGCGGCGCCGGCGCCGATGAACTTGGCGGCAGTGTCGATGTCCCGGTGGGCCGCGCTCGTCTGGATGGCCCGGAGGGCGCCCGGCCGCGCCTGGGGGAACGGGAGGGTGGGTGGGTGGGTGGCGGGGAAGGAACCTCACCCCAGCCCCTCCCCCCAAGGCCTCAGTTTCCCCCCACCCAGCTCCTCGTGGGCCCCGGTCCGAGCTGGGCGCGTTACCTGCTCCGTCCGGGCCTCGGGGCTGCTCGGCACAGGGGCAGAGAGCGGCTGGCACAGCACCCGCGAGCTCCTCCTCGCCTGCAAAGCACAGCCACCCTCAGATTTGGGGGGGACACCCCACCCTGTGCTCCCCCCGGGGCAGCAAAACTTCACCCGGGGGTCCCCTGAGGCCACCACTGCCACCCCCTGAGCCTGCTCAGCCCCTCAGGGCACCCATCAGCCAGCAGCACCCAGCCAGCAGCACCTGTCCTGGCACCCAGCACCCAAGCAGAGCTCCCAGGCACCCCACAGCCCCACCGCAGGCACCCCACAGCCCCTCAGGGCACCCTCTGTACCTGCTCAGCCCCTCAGGGCACCCATCAGCCAGCAGCACCCAGCCAGCAGCACCTGTCCTGGCACCCAGCACCCAAGCAGAGCTCCCAGGCACCCCACAGCCCCTCAGGGCACCCTCTGTACCTGCTCAGCCCCTCAGGGCACCCGTCAGCCAACAGCACCCAGGCAGCAGCGCCTGTCCCGGCACCCAACACCAAAGCAGAGCTCCCGGGCACCCCACAGCCCCACCGCAGGCACCCCACAGCCCCGCCACAGCCCCCCCGAGGCTGCTCAGCCCCTCAGGGCACCTGTCAGCCAGCAGCACCCAGCCAGCAGTGCCTGTCCTGGCACCCAGCACCCAAGCAGAGCTCCCGGACACCCCACAGCCCCACCACGGGCACCCTCCATACCTGCTCAGCCCCTCAGGGCACCCTCTGTACCTATTCAGCCCCTCAGGGCACCCATCAGCCAGCAGCACCCAGCCAGCAGCGCCTGTCCTGGCACCCAGCACCCAAGCAGAGCTCCTGGGCACCCCACAGCCCCTCAGGGCACCCTCTGTACCTATTCAGCCCCTCAGGGCACCTGTCAGCCAGCAGCACCCAGCCAGCAGCGCCTGTCCTGGCACCCAGCACCCAAGCAGAGCTCCTGGGCACCCCACAGCCCCTCAGGGCACCCTCTGTACCTATTCAGCCCCTCAGGGCACCCATCAGCCAGCAGCACCCAGCCAGCAGCGCCTGTCCTGGCACCCAGCACCCAAGCAGAGCTCCTGGGCACCCCACAGCCCCTCAGGGCACCCTCTGTACCTATTCAGCCCCTCAGGGCACCTGTCAGCCAGCAGCACCCAGCCAGCAGCGCCTGTCCTGGCACCCAGCACCCAAGCAGAGCTCCTGGGCACCCCACAGCCCCACCGCAGGCACCCCCCGAGCCTGCTCAGCCCCTCAGGGCACCCGTCAGCCAGCAGCACCCAGCCAGCAGCGCCTGTCCTGGCACCCAGCACCGAAGCAGAGCTCCCGGGCACCCCACAGCCCCTCAGGGCACCCTCTGTACCTGCTCAGCCCCTCAGGGCACCCGTCAGCCAGCAGCACCCAGCCAGCAGCGCCTGTCCTGGCACCCAGCACCCAAGCAGAGCTCCCGGGCACCCCACAGCCCCTCAGGGCACCCTCTGTACCTGCTCAGCCCCTCAGGGCACCCATCAGCCAGCAGCACCCAGCCAGCAGCGCCTGTCCTGGCACCCAGCACCCAAGCAGAGCTCCCGGGCACCCCACAGCCCCACCACGGGCACCCCGCGGGCACAGGATCCCGCGTGCCGCGGGGACTGGCGCCCAGCCGAAGCTCCTTTCCTCCCAGCTCCGTATCTGCCCCCACGCGGGTCATCAGTAACCGCCGTGGGACCGCCAGCGATCTTTACCCAGAGCGCCGGAGCGCCCGGGGCACCGCTCACCCGCAGCGCGGCTCCGGTGGCCCCAAACCCGCCAAAGTGGCCCCAAACCTCTCCCCCCAGTCCCCAAGTGGGCTACGCATCACCCCCCCCCGGCGTACCCTTGGTCCCTCGGAGGGGGACACGCGGGGGGGGTGGGTGGGGGGTCGTTACTCACGAGCGCAGGAGCGGAGACGAGCTTTGCCCAGGCGGACATGGCGAGGGAGCGGGGGCCACGCGCGGGACGGGGCTGGAAGAGACGCGCAGACACGGGGGGGTGAGGGGCCGCGGGATCCGGCCCCACGGGCGCAGGGTGGTCCCTGGGTCCAGGGGGTCTTGGGGACACGCAGAGGCTCTGAGCCACGCGGGAATGGTGGGGCAGGACGTGTCGCTGGCCCCTCGGTGACAGCTCCAGGCTGGGCTGTCACCGTCGCGGCTGGTTTGGGGTTCGGGAATTTGGGGTCCGGCGCAGAGTCCGGGGGCTGCGGGAGCTGGGGAGGCCCCTGGGAGCCGTGAAGGGGGTCAGGCCTTGGGGATCCCACCTCAGCCCCTGCCCCCCGGGGCCAGAGGACGGGGCAGCTCTGAGGGGGCCACCCACCTGGGGACCCCCAGCCCTGGTGGGGGGCTGCAGAGGAAACCCCGGCGTGGAGGGAGGGCAGCCCGGAGGGCAGCATGAGGGGCTGCGGCCCCAAAACAGGGGGTCACCCCAAACCTGGGAGGTCACCCCAAAGCTGGGGGGTCACCCCAAAACAGGGGGGGTTACCCCAAACCTGGGGGGTCACCACAAACCAGGGGGTCACCCCAAACCTGGGGGGGTCACCCCAAAACAGGGGGGGTCACCCCAAACCTGGGGGGTTACCCCAAACCTGGGGGTCACCCCAAACCTGGGGGGTCACCCCAAAACAGGGGGGGTTACCCCAAACCTGGGGGGTCACCACAAACCAGGGGGTCACCCCAAAGCTGGGGGGTCACCCCAAAACAGGGGGGGTCACCCCAAACCTGGGGGGTCACCACAAACCAGGGGGTCACCCCAAACCTGGGGGGGTCACCCCAAAACAGGGGGGTTACTCCAAACCTGGGGGGTCACCCGAAAACAGGGGTGGTCATCCCAAACCTGGGGGGTTACCCCAAACCGGGGGGGGTCACCCCAAACCAGGGGGTCACCCCAAACCTGGGGGGGTCACCCCAAAACAGGGGGGTTACTCCAAACCTGGGGGGTCACCCGAAAACAGGGGTGGTCACCCCAAACCTGGGGGGTTACCCCAAACCGGGGGGGGTCACCCCAAACCAGGGGGTCACCCCAAACCGGGGGGGGACACCCCAAACCAGGGGGTCAGCCCAAAGCTGGGGGGGGTCACCCCAAACCAGGGGGGGTCACCCCAAACCCGTGTGTGTGGGTCACCCCAAACCTCAGGGGAGAGGCCCCAAAACCAACCAGCTCCTTGCGGGGGGAGGGGTCGCCCTTCCCTGGCCCCATCCAAGGCGGGGGGGGGTGTGTCTCCGCCGCCCCTCACCCCCGGGGGTCTCTCGCCCTCCCTTCCCCTCCCACCGAGGGGTCTCCCTCCCACTCCCCCACCCTGAGGGGGTCTCTGTCGCCCTCCCCCTGTCCCCACCGAGGGGTGTCCCCCCCGGGATGAGCCCCGCCCCGCGGGACGAGCCCCCTCCCCCCCGCCCCGGCCCGCCGCTGCTCACCTGGCGGACCGGCAGCGGGCAGGTCGCGGAGGCAGCGAGTGCGCAGGCGCGCCCGGAAGCTCCCCCTCCACCGGAAGCACCACTGAGAGGCGCGATTGGAGGGAGGGGAGCGCGGCCGCTCAGAGCGCCGCCGGCACCGCGGCGCCACCTGCTGGCCGGGAGGTGGAGGGGCCGCGGGCTGCGCGCCCCCTGGCGGCGCTGCAGGGCGGGGGGCGGGGCTGTGCACGCGTGTCCGGGGGCAGGGGGGGACTGTCACCCCCGGGGGCTGGCGGGATGGGGCAACCCAGAGTGCGGGGGGGGGACAATGTCACCCCAGGGTGTTGGTGGGGGTCACACAGTGTCACCCCAGGGTGCTGGGGGGGTCAGTGTCACCCCAGGGTGTTGGGGGGGGTCACACAGTGTCACCCCAGGGTGCTGGGGGGGTCAGTGTCACCCCAGGGTGCTGGGGGGGGTCACACAGTGTCACCCCAGGGTGCTGGGGGGGGGGGGCAGTGTCACCCCAGGGTGTTGGGGGGGGTCACACAGTGTCACCCCAGGGTGCTGGGGTGGGGGACAGTGTCACCCCAGGGTGTTGGGGGGGGTCACACAGTGTCACCCCAGGGTGCTGGGGGGGGGGGGCAGTGTCACCCCAGGGTGCTGTGGGGGGTCACACAGTGTCACCCCAGGGTGCGGGGGCGGGGACAATGTCACCCCAGGGTGTTGGTGGGGGTCACACAGTGTCACCCCAGGGTGCTGGGGGGGGGGGGGGCAGTGTCACCCCGAGGTGCTGGGGTGGGGGACAGTGTCACCCCAGGGTGCTGGGGGCTCACCGAGGAGGGGTCACACCGTGGTCACCCCAGGGTGCTGGGGGTCAGGAGCACCCCAGGGTGCTGGGGGGGGGTCAGTGTCACCCCAGGGTGCTGGGGGCTCACCGAGGGGGGGTCACACCGTGGTCACCCCAGGGTGCTGGGGGTCAGGAGCACCCCAGGGTGCTGGGGAGGGGTCAGTGTCACCCCGGGGTGCGGGGGGGGGTCAGTGTCACCCCGGGGTGCGGGGGGGTCGGTGTCCCGCGGGGGGGTGCGGGCTCTCAGCCGTGTTTATGGGCGCTGGTGCTGGAGGCCGGTCGGGCAGCGCGAGCCGCTGTTAATTAACCCCCCGGGATAATTAACTTTCATTAAAGGGAAATCAATAACCAGGAGCCGGGCTGGGAAGGCGCCATCCATCAGCCAGACCCGCCGGGGGGGGGGGGGGCGCGGGGGGGTCCGCGGGAGGCGGGGGGGGGGGGCGCACAGGGGGTGGATGGGGTGGGGGTGCACGGGGGGGGGAGGGTATACAGGGACACGCGCGTGTGCAGCTGTGGGGGGAGCGCGTGGGTGCCCCCCATCCCCGTAGGTGCGCCCCCCCCAGCCGTGGGTGCCCCCCCACGCCGTGCGTACCCCCCCCCCCAACCCACCAGCCGCCCCCCTCCTCCCCGGCCTCCCACCCCCCCAAAACCACCATCGCCCCGCGCATCCATCCCCAGTGCCCCCAGTTACCCCGAAAAACGCCCAAACCCCCCCAGAAGGGCCCCCCCGCCCCCCCCATCCGCCCGTCTTTGCCCCCCCCCCCCGATTTTCCCTCTTTTCCCCAGTTTTATTCCCTGGTTCCAGCCGCTGCCCTTAACGGCTCCGATTAAAACCCGATGTCCTGCGCGCGCCGCCGGAGCCACCGAGGGGGGGGCGACCCCCCCCCCGCCTTTCCACAGCCCCCCCCCCGCCCCCCCCCCGCGGGCTCTGATGGGTTTAATGTCACCGTCGATGGCTTTGACCTTGTCGCTAACGGCGGGACTTGAGAAGCCGCCGCGGCGTGACGGCGGCTGCCGACGGAGGGGGGGGGGGATGGGGGGGGCGTGGGGGGCGTGGGGGGGGGTGTGTGGGGGTCCCACCTTTGTTTTGGGGAGAGTTCGGGGCGAGGGGGGGCTTGGTGCTGGGTGGGGAAACTGAGGCACGTGGGGGGGGATGGTGGGGGGTGCTGCGGGGGGGAGGGGGGCTGGAGGTGGGTGCGGGGGGGGGTTGCATGGGGCCCGCTGGGCGGGGGGCCCCGTGGGGGGGGCGGGGTGATGATGCCCCGGTCCCGGGCCCGGTCCCGGCCCGGTCCCCCCTCCCGGCCCCGGCGCTGGCGCAGTCGCCGCCCGCGCTGCATCCTAATGAGGCGGGGGGGGGGCGGGGGGGAGCGAGGGGGGGGGACACAGATGGGGATGGGGACGGGGGGCGGGGGTGGGGTCCCGCTGCCTCCCGCCGCCTCCGCGCCCCCACGGACGGACGGAGCCCCCCGAGGGGCGGGGGGGGGCAGCTGAGGGGCCCGCGGGGATACACCCCCCCCCCCCAGCACCCGCAGGGGCGGTGCCAGGCGGCGGGGGGGACAGTCACCCCCCGCACGGGCACCCCCGCACCCCCACGGCCGGAGCTGGGCTGGGGGGGGGGGGTCACCGTCACAGCTGGGCTGGGGGGGGGGTCACCGTCACAGCTGGATCCCAGGGAACGCTGACACCCCCCGCCCAGCGCTGGGGACCTCCCCCTCGCCGGTCACCCTGTCCCCAGGGCCGGGGTGTCGGGGGGGCGAGGGGGGGCGGCTGCCGTTTTGCGGGGGGAGGGCAGAGGGCAGCGGCGGGCCAGCCGCGCCGGGCCCGGGCCCATGTCGGGACAGCGGGTGACACCGGGCAGAGGGTGACACCGGGCTCTGGGTGACACCAGGCAGCGGGTGACACCGGACAGTGGGTGACACCGGGCAGAGGGTGACACCGGGCTGTGGGTGACACTGGACAGCGGGTGACACCAAGCCATGGGTGACGCCAGGCTGTGGGTGACACCGGAGCGCGGGTGACAATGGGCAGTGGGTGACACCTAACAGCGGGTGACACCGGACAGCGGGTGACACCGGGCTGTGGGTGATACCACCTGTGGGTGACACTGAGCAGTGGGTGACACCGGGCTGTGCGTGACACCGGGCTGTGGGTGACACCGGGCTGTGGGTGACACCACCTGTGGGTGACACTGAGCAGCGGGTGACACCGGGCTGTGGGTGACACCACCTGTGGGTGACACCGAGCAGCGGGTGACACCGGGCTGTGGGTGAGACCACCTGTGGGTGACACCAAGCAGCAGGTGACACCGGGCAGCGGGTGACACCGAGCAGTGGGTGACACCAGGCAGCGGGTGACACCGGGCTGTGGGTGACACTGGGCTGTGGGTGACACCACCTGTGGGTGACACCGAGCAGTGGGTGACACCAAGCAGCGGGTGACACCGGGCTGTGGGTGACACCGGGCAGCGGGTGACACTACGTGGTGTGTGTGATCCTGCATCCGGCCGGCTCTGCTTTCCCCAGATTTGGGTGCCCTCCCGGGGGGGCAGCGGGTGTCCCCAGGGTGACACCCCCACAGAGGGACACCCCATACATTGAGCCGGGTGGCGGCTGGCAGGAGCGGGGCAGGGGTGCTCCCCCTGGGGCACCCGAGACCCCCCCCCCGCCAGCAGAGGAGCACCCTTGGGTGCCCACTGCCCCCCTTTGCACCTCCCAGCTCCTCCCGGTGAGCGGGGGGGCACCCACGTTTGCACCATGGGGCATGAGCACCCCCGGGGTGGCAGCTGGCACCCCCAAGGTGGCAGCAGACCCCCGGGGTGGCAGTTGGGACTCCCGGGGTGGCAGCTGGGACTCCCGGGGTGGCAGTTGGGACCTCTGGGGTGGCAGCAGGACCCCCAGGGTGGCAGCAGACCCCCGGGGTGGCAGCCAGGCTCCCTGGGGTGGCAGCTGGGACCCCCAAGGTGGCAGTTGGGACCTCTGGGGTGGCAGTAGGACCCCCACGGTGGCAGCAAACCCCCGGGGTGGCAGCCAGGCTCCCTGGGGTGGCAGTTGGGACTCCCAAGGTGGCAGTTGGGACCTCTGGGGTGGCAGCAGGACCCCCAGGGTGGCAGCAGACCCCCGGGGTGGCAGCCAGGCTCCCTGGGGTGGCAGTTGGGACTCCCGGGGTGGCAGCTGAGACCCCCAAGGTGGCAGTTGGGACCTCTGGGGTGGCAGCAGGACCCCCAGGGTGGCAGCAGACCCCCGGGGTGGCAGCAGACCCCCGGGGTGGCAGTTGAGACTCCCGGGGTGGCAGCTGGGACCCCCAAGGTGGCAGTTGGGACCCCCGGGGTGGTAACCAGGATCCCTGTGGTCCCAGCTGCCACCCCGGGGGTCCCAACTGGCAGCTGGGACCCCTGAGGTGGCAGTTGGGACCCCCGGGGTGGCAGTGAGACCCCCAGGGTGGCAGCCAGGACCCCTGACGTTGGAGCCAGGACCCCTGGGGTGGCAGTTGGGACCCCCACGGTGGCAGTTGGGACCCCCAGGGTGGCAGCCAGGACCCCTGGGTGCCGCAGCCTCGTGAGGAAGATGCTGGGGGGGGGGAGGGGGGGGGGGGGAAGCAGCCGCGTGGTGCCCCCGCACCCCTACGTGTCCCCTCTGATGGTTTAAACTGGGGAGTGGGATGGTGCCATGGGGGGGCATCAACCGGGGGGGGGGGGGGGGTGGGGGCGGTGGCTAGCGAGCCAGAAGAAAACGGGGCGGGGGGGTATTTTGGGGTGGATTAGGGGGTTTGACCTCCTTGGTGACTCGCTGAAGGGTGGGGTCCCATCCAGCGCACCCACCGGGGTCCGGGGTGCGGCTCAAACGCCTCCGGACCCCCCTCAACACCCCCTGCCGTGTGCCTGAGCCCCCCCCGCCCCCCACCCCAGCCCTGCACTGGGGGCTGAGTGGAACCTTTAGGGGTGGGAGTGGGTGTTATACCCCCTCCTCACCCCACAACGATGGGGATGGGGTACCCGAAAGGTCCCCGGGCATCCCCGGCCGCTCCCGGCCCGCAGGGGGGGGAATTGCCGTTCCCATTCTTCCTCCTTTACAGGCCCTTTCACGGGGACCCCTCCTTCCCGCCTGACGCCGAAAAGCCGAGGGGATCTCCCCTCCCGGCCAGCGGGAAGTGGGGATATTTCCGGGGGTCCCGGCGGTGCGGGGGGAGCCGCCAGATTTACTCCGCCAGCGCGGCAGGATTATGGATATCGTCTGCCCGGCCGGGGCGCCGGGGACGCGCCGAGGGCAGGACAGCGATATATCGGGGGCTCGAGGCTTGGTTGAGCCCCCTCCTCACCCCCCCACCCCCCCCCTCACGAGAAGGGTTGGCAGGAGAGCCCGGGCGAGGCGGTGGGGATTCTCCGGCGGCAGGTACGCGGCTGTGCTGGGGTGGCCGCGAGGGGTCCCGGGGGGGCGGGGGGAGAGGTTTGGCTTCTCCGTGTTGCCCCTCGGCTCCCCCCTGCCCTCCGGCCCCCGCCTGCCCCTCGGCTCATCCTGCGCGGGGATGTGCCTCGGGAAGGGGGCAGCATCCAGGGCCAGGGGTGGCCTCTTGCTCTTGGGGACACGGCTTGGGGGCCACGTCCTGGAGCTGGGGGTGGCCTCGCGGGTTAAGGACCACGTCTTGGGGCTGGGGGTGGTGTCTTGGGGCTGGGGGTGGTGTCTTGGGGCTGGGGTCGTGTCTCAGGTCACAGGACAGTGGCTCGGAGCCGGGGACAGCGTTGGGAGGGTCGGACGGGTGGGTGGCGTCTCTGGTAGGGGACAACGTCTTGGACCTGGGGATGTGGCTTTGGGGAGGGGGCCTGGGGGCAAGGGATGGGGTCTTGGACCTGGGAATGATATGTGGGGCTGGGGGCCGGTGCCGGGTTGGGGGCCGGTGTCTCGGGCCTGCGGGGAGTGTCCTGGGACGGTGTCTTTGGCCATGGGGTCGTGTCTGGGGTCAAGTGACGGGGTCATGGACATGGGGACGGTGTCGTGGGCTGGGGACAGTGTCTCAGACCTGGGGACACTGCCTCGGTCCTGGGGTGGAAGAAGTGACGTCACTGCTTGCCCCGGTGATGTCATCAGTTTTCTTGGCAAGCTGGTGACGTCAGCAGCCCCCGACCAATCCGAAGAAGGTTATTTGGCTTCTGGACCAATCCAGCGCGTGGCCCTGCCCCCAGGCAGAGCTGCCCACCACACAGCGGGGGGGGGGGAGATTTGGAGATGACCCCCCCAAACTGGGCCATCCCCGAGCCCCAACACCCACCTCGTTCCCAGCAGCACCAGGAAAGCCGGGCTGAATTTGGGCTTAAAAACGGCCGGTTTGGGGGCACTAAGCCCAGGCTGCAAGCAGAAATCCCCCCCCCCCCCCCGCCCCGTTCCCCACTGCAGGGAAGCCGGGCTGAATTTGGGGCTGAACCTCCTCAAACTGGGGCACCCCCCCCGTGCGATACCCCCCCCGTGGGAGGGTGACTCTCCCCTGCACGAGGGTGACACCCCCCAAGTGTGACGCCCCCCATGTAAACATGACCCCCTGGGTGAGTGTGACCCCCCCGTGGGTGTCGCCCCCCCATGTGTGAGCCCCCCATGTGCATATGCCCGCCCCCCCCCCGGGCCCCACACGGGGGGTCGCGCTCGCATGGGGGTGACCGGAGGATGCTGCGGGCTCCATGGCGACGGTTGCCGGGGCGACAGCAGGGCCGGCTCAGGGGGGAGCAGCGATTGATGGGCGCGGGGCGGGGGGGTGGGGGCGCGCCGGGCAGCGGGTAAGTCACCGCCGGCGCCGGCAGCCCCGGGGGTGCGCCGGACCCTCCTGGATCCCCCCGGACCCTCCTGGACCCCCCCGGACCGCCCGGGACCCCCCCTAACAGCCCGGGACCCCGCGGGGGCGCCTGGGCTGGGGGGCGGGGGGGGGGGGCCCTGCGTGCCCGTGTGTGTGCACGCGTGTGCGTGTATGTGCGTGTATGTGCGCACACACGGGGGTGCGGTCACGCCCGCCCTTACAATTTGCCCCCCTTGGCCCCCCCCCGAGGGCCCAGCGACGCCCCCAGCCCAGCCGAACCCCAGCAGGGCGGCGCTCCCCTTATTTTCGGGGGGTGGGGGGGCAGGAGGTTTTGGGGCTCCCTTGGCCGGTGCTGCTCTGCGGGGGGGGGGAGGCGGGGGGGCTCGGCTCTTTCTCCCTCCCCTGCTCTCCGCACTGCACCACGGAACACGAGATCCCCGCAGCGGCGGGGAGGGGGGGGCGGCATAAAAAGATGGGGAGGGGGGGAGCGAGGAGCGAGGGAGGCAGAGCCGGGGAAGGGCAAAGCCCCCCCCTCCCCGCCTCGGCCTGGCTGTGACCCCCTTTTTCCACCCCCCAAGTTGAGAACCCCAAAACTGCCCCCACCACCCCCCCGCCCCGCAATTTGGGTGCCCACGGGTGGGAACTGGGGTGCTGGAGGGGGTGTGTGGGGGGGGTCGCTTCAGTAGGGACCCCAGTTACAGCCGCTGAGTGAGGAGCAGTGATTTATAGGCACAACGATCCCCGCCCCCCCCGCACTGCGAACCTGCGACAAAAGTGGGGGGGGGGCGCATGATCCCGCTCCTTCCCTCCCAATATTTGCCGCTCCTTTGTTCTCCCGAGGAAGGTCTGGCAGGAGCCCGCCCCGCCCCCCGCCGCCTCCCTCCCACCATTTCTCTATTTTCCCTTTTTTTAAGGGTTCCCACCAAAACCGGGGTGGGTTTTTCCCCCCCCCACGTTGTCCCCCCGCCCCCTCTGGACCCCAATCCCTGGGAGCGTGGGGGGGGGGAAGGTGGTGGGTTGTGGGATGGGTGAGGAGCAATGGGATGGGGTGGGGGGGACATGGGATGGGGTGGGGGGATATGGGGGTGGGGTGGGGGGACATGGGATGGGGTGGGGGGATATGGGATGGGGTGGGGGGTCATGGGATGGGGTTGGGGGGATATGGGATGGGGTGGGGGGATATGGGGTGGGGTGGGGGGTCATGGGATGGGGTGGGGTGGGGGGATATGGGTGGGGTGATGAGTCTAGGGGTGGGGTGGGGGGATATGGGATGGGGTGGGGTGATGAGTCTAGGGGTGGGGTGGGGGGGACATGGATGGGGTGGGGGGATATGGGATGGAGTGAGGGGTCTAGGGGTGGGGTGGAGGGACATGGGATGGGTTGGGGGGTCATAGGATGGGTGGAAAGCATCAGGATGGGGTGGGGGGACATGGGATGAGGTGTTGGGGTATGGGGTGGGGTGGTGGGTCTAGGGGTGGGGCGGGGAGATATGGGGTGGGACAATGGGTGATGGGAGGGGACGTGTGGAGATCCGGGGGCGGGACGAGGTGCCATAGGGTGGGATGGGGCAGTGGGGTGCAGGATTCCAGGATGGGACGGGGAGCCGCAGGGGGGGCGGTGGGTCATGGGATGGGGCTACGTGTCACGGGGTGGGACACAGGCACCCATGGGTGCCCCACAGGGGAGCGATGCAGGGTGGGACGCGGAGCACCCACGGGTGCTGAGGTGGCACCCAGAGCGGCCGTTTGGTCTCTCCCGGGCTGGGGGGGGGGGGCCCGAAGCGGGGAGGGGGCAGGTGCCTCCAGCCGTTCCCATTTTCGGGACAATTGCTCCACCCTCCGGGCTCGTCCAGGAACGCAACGAGGCGACCGCCCTGGCCCCTGGGACCCGCCACCCACCCGCGGGGGTCACGGGAGGGCCGAGGGCTCGGCTGGCCTCACCAGCATCCCCCCCCCCAAAACCCCAGTGACCTCAGGCACAGCCCACCCCCCTCCCCCGGTACCCGCAGTGGATTCTCTGATGTCTGGTAAAGGTTGTGCCCCTGGGCTGTTCCCACGGGGGCGCGCCAGCTATTTATCGGGGTACCCCAAAACCAGGGCAGCGGCTTTGCCCCCTCCCCGGCAGGGTTTTTGGGGGGGTGGCGAGTTCCCGGGTCCCGTGGCCACCCCGGTGCTGCCCCTGGACGCCGCCCGTGCCCAGAGCGAGCTGGGAAATGGGCTTCGTTCCACCACCCCCGGCGACAAAGGGGCGAGCAGGGCGGCTGGAAGAGGGGCACTGGGAGGGAAACGCCTTAAACCGCCGGCGGGGAGGGGGGGCACAGCCCTGCACCCTGTGGAGGGGACACAAATTCGGCCCCCAGCTCTGCCCCGGGGAGGCCTGCGGCGACGCGGCCCCTCCAGCACCTCCCTCCTTCCCCTGCCTCAGTTTCCCCATGTGCAAACCCCGGGGGGGACGCCCAGGTCCCTCCACCTCTCCTTGTTTTCCCACCCGGAGGGGAAATTCGGGTGTGGGTTGGTGGAGATGGGGCTGCCTCGGGGTTGGGAGCTGCATTTTGGGGTCCCCAACCCCCTGATAATATCACGGCCCCGAGGCCGCGGTGCCACCTGAACCCCAAAGCCCATGAAATGAGCCCCCCTCCTCCCCCCACCGGCTCTGCCACCGCGTTTATGGTGCCGAACACCAGGGCTTTGGGCAACGCCACCGCAAAGCAGCAAAAACGGCCAGGGAGACCCATTTTGGGTAAAAACAGGGCGAAACAGGGAGCGGGGCCCACGCCGCTGCCTCACCCTCCCTGCGGGAAAGCTGCCCGGGGGGGTGCATCCTCCGGGGGTGCTGCGGGGGTCTCCTCTCCCTCTCCCCGATCCCCATTTCCCATCCGCGGGGTGGAGGACACCCAAGGTCACGGGGTCGGCTGGGCTGGGGGCCGGGTGTGGGGGCTGCCCTGGGGTCCCCACCCGTCCCCCAGCGCGTGGCACGTCCCCGCGGGGGTCCCCGGGGACCCCTTCTCCAGCTGAACGGCCGCCACGGCGGCCAGGGATGCTCGGGAAGTTGAAGAGCAGCCGAGGGAAGGTTTCCATGGCAACGGCCAAAATCCCCTCTCCGCTGCTCGGGTGAAGGCTGTCGTTTGTATGCAGGCGCGCGCCTGGAAACCCAGGCCGAAACCCAGGGAGGGAGGGCGGGAGCGCGGCCCCGCCGTCACCGAATGCCCTCCGGGCGGGGGGCAGGGCTGGGGGCGGCGATGGGGATGTGCGCGAGGGGTCCAGGCGCTGCGGCTGGTGTGGGAGCAGCCCAGGTGGAGGAGGGGTTGCTGGGGAGGAGGGAGATGGACAAGGAGGTGCCTGAGGAGGGAGAAATCCTTCCTTCCTTCCTTCCTTCCTTCCTTCCTTCCTTCCTTCCTTCCTTCCTTCCTTCCTTCCTTCCTTCCTTCCTTCCTTCCTTCCTTCCTTCCTTCCTTCCTTCCTTCCTTCCTTCCTTTCCTTCCTTCCTTCCTTCCTTCCTTCCTTCCTTCCTTCCTTCCTTCCTTCCTTCCTTCCTTCCTTCCTTCCTTCCTTCCTTCCTTCCTTCCTTCCTTCCTTCCTTCCTTCCTTCCTTCCTCCTTCCTTCCTTCCTTCCTTCCTTCCTTCCTTCCTTCCTTCCTTCCTTCCTTCCTTCCTTCCTTCCTTCCTTCCTTCCTTCCTTCCTTCCTTCCTTCCTTCCTTCCTTCCTTCCTTCCTTCCTTCCTTCCTTCCTTCCTTCCTTCCTTCCTTCCTTCCTTCCTTCCTTCCTTCCTTCCTTCCTTCCTTCCTTCCTTCCTTCCTTCCTTCCTTCCTTCCTTCCTTCCTTCCTTCCTTCCTTCCTTCCTTCCTTCCTTCCTTCCTTCCTTCCTTCCTTCCTTCCTTCCTTCCTTCCTTCCTTCCTTCCTTCCTTCCTTCCTTCCTTCCTTCCTTCCTTCCTTCCTTCCTTCCTTCCTTCCTTCCTTCCTTCCTTCCTTCCTTCCTTCCTTCCTTCCTTCCTTCCTTCCTTCCTTCCTTCCTTCCTTCCTTCCTTCCTTCCTTCCTTCCTTCCTTCCTTCCTTCCTTCCTTCCTTCCTTCCTTCCTTCCTTCCTTCCTTCCTTCCTTCCTTCCTTCCTTCCTTCCTTCCTTCCTTCCTTCCTTCCTTCCTTCCTTCCTTCCTTCCTTCCTTCCTTCCTTCCTCCTTCCTTCCTTCCTTCCCCTTCCTTCCTTCCTCTTCCTTCCTTCCTTCCTTCCTTCCTCCTTCCTTCCTTCCTTCCTTCCTTCCTTCCTTCCTTCCTTCCTTCCTTCCTTCCTTCCTTCCTTCCTTCCTTCCTTCCTTCCTTCCTTCCTTCCTTCCTTCCTTCCTTCCTTCCTTCCTTCCTTCCTTCCTTCCTTCCTTCCTTCCTTCCTTCCTTCCTTCCTTCCTTCCTCCCTTCCTCCCTTCCTCCCTTCCTCCCTTCCTCCCTCCTCCTCCTCCCTCCCTCCCTTCCTTCCTTCTTCCCTTCACCCCATCCCAGTTTCCGGCCAGTTTCCCGCTTGTTCCATGAGCTGAACCAGCTGGGAGAGGGACCCGGGGTGGGGGCAGAGCCCGGACCTGGAACCCCCAGACCTGGACCCTCCAGACCTGGACCCCTCCCCACCCTGTATCAATCCCTTCATCCCCAAGATGCCAGGACAGGGACCAACCGCCACCCCGGGGTGGGTGATGCCGCAGCCCCCCACCCCTGTGGGTGCTCTGCGGGGGGTGACACGGGGCCGGGATATCCCAGGTGTCCCCTGCGTTTCCAGGCCCGGAGATCCGAGCTGCCCCGGCGATGGGGATTTACCCGCTCCGGCTGCTCGGAGTCGCCTGCCCCCCGCCCGGCTTTGTTCCGCTGCCTCCTTTGTCCGCAGCTCCCGAACCCGGCTGCTTTCGCCTCTTTGCCCTCTTCCCGCAGCGGTTTTCCTTTTCCCGCAGCTTCCCCGGGGCAGCGGGGGCGGCAGGGCCGTGGAGGGCTGCGGGTTCACCCCGGGGTTCCGTGGGGGTGCAGCCCAGATGCCGTGGTGAGGGGCACCCACCCCCTCCAGCCCCAATCCCCTTTATCCCTCCACTGCAAATGTCCGGTGGGATCAATTTGGGTTGGAAACCCCCCAAATGCAGCAGGACCCCCCTCAAATACAGCAGAACCCACTCAACTACAGCAGGAACCCCCCAAAATACAGCAGGAACCCCCCCAACTACAGCAGGAACCCCCCAAATACAGCAGAACCCCCTCAAATACAGGAGGAACCCCCTCAACTACAGCAGGAACCCCCCAAATACAGCAGAACCCCCTCAAATACAGCATGAACCCCCCAAATACAGCAGGAACCCCCCAAATACAGCAGAACCCCCTCAAATACAGCAGAACCCCCTCAACTACAGCAGGAACCCCCCCAACTACAGCAGGAACCCCCCACTACAGCAGGAACCCCCCAAATACAGCAAGACCCCCCACCAAAATACAGCATGAACCCCCCAAATACAGCAGGAACCCCCCCAAAATACAGCAGGAACCCCCCCCACTACAGCAGGAACCCCCCAAATACAGCAGGAACCCCCCCAAAATACAGCAGGAACCCCCCAAATACAGCAGGACCCCCCCCAAAATACAGCAGGATCCCCTCAAATACAGCAGGAACCCCCCAAATACAGCAGGACCCCCCCCCAATACAGCAGGACCCCCTCAAATACAGCAGGACCCCCCCAAATACAGCAGGAACCCCCTCCCACTACAGCAGGAACCCCCCAAATACAGCAGGACCCCCCCAAATACAGCAGGACCCCCCCAAAACACAGCTTCGGGACGGTGGCTGGGCCAGAGTGTCTGGAGCAGCACCCGCAGGGGGATGGGTGCCAGGGGGGGGGGCGGGAAAAGGCTGAGAGATCCCGACCCCCCCCGAGGCCTGGGGTTTAATCACATTTTGCCCAGAGCAGGAGGCAGCAGCTCCCGGGGAGGGGGGGTACGGGGGGGGGTCTATTTCCCCCCCAAACCCAGCCTCCCTTCCTTGCCCCGGCTCCATTCCGGCATCTCCCGCGGCGACGCTCGGGGGAAGATGCCAAAATCAAAACACCCAGGTGGAGGATGGCAAAATAGCAGGTTTTCCCATCATTTTCCCATCGTTTTCCCACCGTTTCCCCATCGTTTTCCCATCGTTTTCCCACCATTCCCCCCCCCCCCGCCCCCCCGGGCTCCGGGAGCGCTGCTTCCTCTAGGGGAGACCCAGTTTTGGTGAAGAAACCCCCCCAGTTTGGCCATTTTTAGCCTGACGGGCTCGTTTAAGAAGATCTGGCTGCGGGTCCAGGTGCGGCTGCCCCACCCTTGACCCCCCCCGGGGGGATTTTCAACCCCCAAATCCCCATTTTCCATCGAAGGAATGAGATTTCAAGGCTATTTTGGGGGTCCTCGCTTCGCCCCGGGGCGGCTTTTGAAGCCTCTCAGGATCCGGTGACCGGTTTTGGGGGTTATTTTTTCACTCTTAAACCCCCTCCCCACAAACGCCTTTACATTCCTCAGCCTGGAAAACCACCACAAATCCCAAATATTCACCGAAAAGCTGATTTTCTCCGGCCTTTCCTTTGATTTTTTGAGCCGGCGTTGGCGCTCCTGGCGCCGGGAGGAGGGGAAACGTTCCGCCGACGGGAGCGGGGCGGAGGTTGGCTCTGTCCCTCCAATCCATCATTTTTATTTCCCGTTGTAACTGACAAATTGTTCCGTATTTTATATCGGATCCCTCCAGGCGAAGGGGCTGCCGGATGGGCTTTTTTTTTTTTTTAATTTTTTTTTGGTATTACCTGGGAAAAAAAAAAAAAAAAAAAGTCATAAAATCAAATAATAAAATAGGAAAAAAAGAGTTAAACCAGCCCGAAAGCGCAGCCAGGGTGGTAATGAGCACCGCAGAGATGCTCTATAAACCCCAGCAAGGCTGCGGGGACGGGGACCGAGTGGGAATAAAAAGCCACGGGGGTAGAAAATCCCCCCTCCCCAAAAAACGCTGAAGGAATTCCACCCCCCCCCCCCCAACCGCCCTGCTCCAATTACCATCAGCAGGTGCAAACACACCCAAAACCCCCTTTATTTCCCCATAAACCAGCTCCGCTCGCTGCGTCAAAGGGAAAAAATCCCCCCCTCCTCGGGAAAAATCCCCCCCCCCACCCGGGTTTTATGATTTTCTTTCGTGCCAAGCTTTGATTATTCTCCTCAAAACGCCGTTTCCGTCAGGATTTTAATTGTCTTTGAAAAGGTCACGCGACGCTCCCTCCCCCAGGTTCCATTTCGGTTTATTTATGTGCCCCCGGAGAAGAACCGCGTCGGCTGCGTTCCGCTGGAAAAATCTGCCGCTTTGGAAAAAAATAATCTTCATAAAATTGGGGGGAAAAAAGGGAAAAAAAAATTTAAAAAAAAGGTGTTTCATCTGCTGGAGCGCTCGGGCGGCTCTCGCTGCTCTTCGCCGCCAAGGGCCGGCGCCGGGCTCCCCGCGGCGCTCCTCGGGGCAACGTTTCCCCCTCGTATCCGTGGGGTTTTGCCCCGTTTTAGGGAGGTTCGGGGTGATTTTTTTGTGACGCTGAGGGGATTTAACCCAAGCCCAGACCCGCCCACCGTGGGAGCGGTGGGAGCTTGGCCGCCAGTCACCCCAAATCCGGGAGCGTCGCCCCGCTTCGTGCTCCTCCTCGTGCCGGGCCAACCGTCGGCTCAGCTGCCGCGGCCTGGGGAACATTTTGGGGTGAAACTTGCTCTTTTGAGGGACGGGGAGGTGGTGGAAGGGGCGTTTCGCTGGCCACCGCTCGGCGGTGACGAGCCCTGCAGGGCGACACCCGTATCCAAGAGCCGCCGAGACCCCTGGGGACATTTTTGGGTGGAAAACCCATCATTTTCCAGCCCTGAGACCCAAATTCCTGAGGGAAAATGAGCCAAAACCCCATTTCCTGATACCCCACGGGCAGGGGATGCTCCAGGATGCTGCAGACCTCGGCAGGCTCCCCCCTCCCCCCTCCTCGCTAGGTCCACCTTGCAAATCTCCTTATTTTTATGGGTTATTCGATCCGTTCGGAGCGTTTCTGGCTTGTTTATAAATATCCTCGTCTATAAATAGCTGCGTGGGGAGAGAGGGGCCGTTAGCCCAGGGCTCTTCAATCAGGGGAGCTGCAGGTAAATAAATTCCAGCTGGAAACGAGATTCTCCTCGCTGGCAGCGCGACGGCGCGGTGGTGAATATGGATTCGCCGGGCAGAGAGGCTCTTTATTGGAGATAAAGTGGCTGCGCCGAAAAATGTCACCGCGGGAGGGTCGTTCCACCCCCCAGGGACCTCGGTGGCGGCTGGGGAAAGGGACCGTGGCCGCGCGAAGTGGCAGTGGCAGAGGGATGGTCCCCTTTTTCCCCGGGGTTGGCTGCTGCAGGGTGGTTTCCCTGGGTGAAAAAAGCAATTAAATGGTGGTCTCGAGGGAAAATGAGTAATTAGGGATTCGATGCAACCTGTGGGGCTGCGTGAATACGGACGCGGGGGTCCCAAACCTGTGGAGAAACAGCCCTGCGTCCCTCCGGGCACCCCGAAAGGGACCATCTGCTGGTTTAACCCCCCTTTTCCAGCCCAGCATCCCCACTCAGCCGCTTTTCCCCCCTCTGAAGCTGCTTCCCTGGGGTCGAGACCCTCCCCAGAGATTTATTTCTCTGGGGGAAAAGATCCAGACGAGGCGATCGACACCGAAAATTTGGGGGTGCCACAAGCCGAGCCGAAGCAGCATTCCCGCAGCTCAATCTTTGCCCCCCCCAGCTTGCAAAGGGCTTGAGGGGGGGGATGTGGGTCCGGCAGATCACGGTGGAGACGGTGAGGTGTTGGGGGTGAACCCCCCCCAGCCCCATTTTCTCCCGGGGTGCGTGGGAGAGGCAGCCCCAGCTCCGCAGCAGCGCCGACGCATCCCGGTTTTCCAGCCTGTCTCCGGGAGGGTGAGCGTTGTGTCCGCGCATCCGCAGCCCCGCGTGTCCCTGCTGCCTGCATCCCGCGACCATCAGCACCCACAGCACCCTGGGGTGGTCCTGGTGCCCCGCTCCCCCCCGCCCCAGCTCTTATTTCACAGCATCTCTTAAGGATTTGTGTAAACATCCTTACGGGTAGCTCATCCCTTGCCGGAACCGAATCCAATTTGGGCAATTCTCAGTCGTGTTAATAGCGGGGAGAAACCCCTTAAATCATCCCAAATGAGGCAGCTGGGGAAGGGGGAGCTATGGCATCGGTGTCCTCTGCAGAGGCTGGGGCACAACCACGTACCAGACACTAGAGAAGCCAAGCAGAAGGCAGCGAGCCCCAGGGAGGCAGTTTCAGCTTTTCAGCCTGGCCGAATCCTGCCGCAGTCGCTCTCCGAAGGGCCAAATCCTGCAAACCCCTCGGCCGCTTGCGGAGGAGCATCGCCAGCGGATGCAGGACGCAGCCGTTGGGGTGGAGAAAAGGAACAAGAAAGGAAGGGGGGGGGATAAAAATGGAAGAGATTGGAACCGTCCCGCCGGTCCCTGGGCTGGCAGGGGAAAAAGAGCAAAACCCAGCTCATTGTATTCCATCTGCTGACCCAAAGGGAAAGGGCCGCTGCAGGCAAGGAGGGAGCGGGGTCTGGAGGGCGTTCGGGGGCAAAGGCGCGACTGGGGTTGGCGTAACGGGAGGGTTTCACCTCTCCGGGGTGCGTTTTCTGGGCAGCCGCCTCCTGACTGGGCTCTGCCTGTCCCAGCTTGCTGCCGGCGCTCCGGGCTCCGCGGCGGGTTGGGCTCCGTCGTGCGCCTTCCAAAGCGGCCGGGCCGAGGGAAGACGTGCGAGGGCACAAGGGGAAAATCGTGGGGGGGGGGGGCGGCGGGTGCCGGTTGGGTTTGCGCGGGGCTGGGGGCGTGGAGAGGCCACGGGGCTGGTGCGGGACCTTCCTGGGTTCGCGCTGGTGTGGGGGAACATCCTTATGCCGCTTTTGCCGGGGGGAGCACCGCTATCTCGGTTTTACACCCCGGGAACAGCCCCACCTTGGTTTGGCTCTTGCACCGCAGGAGCACCCCCGTCTCATCTCGGTGTCTGCACTGGGGGAACATCCCGGTCCTGGGTTTGCTTTTGAACCAGGGGAACCTCCTCCTCCTGGTGTTGCCCTTGCACCAGGAGAGCATCCCGCCTCCCCTTGGCCCTTGCACCAGGAGAGCATCCCGCCTCCCCTTGGCCCTTGCACCGGGAGAGTATCCAACCTCCCCTTGGTCCTTGCACCAGGAGAGCATTCCCGTCCCTTGGCCCTCGCACCGGGAGAACATCCAACCTTCCCTTGGCCCTCGCACCGGGAGAGCATCCCCATCCCTTGGTCCTCGCACCAGGAGAACATCCCCGTCCCTTGGCCCTCGCACCAGGAGAGCATCCCCATCCCTTGGCCCTCACACCAGGAGAGCATCCCCATCCCTTGGCCCTCGCAGCAGGAGAGCATCCCCATCCCTTGGCCTTTGCACCAGGAGAGCATCCAACCTCTCCTTGGCCCTCGCACCAGGAGAGCATCCCCGTCCCTTGACCCTCGCACCAGGAGAACATCCCCATCCCTTGGCCCTCGCACCAGGAGAACATCCCCATCCCTTGGCCCTCACACCAGGAGAACATCCCCATCCCTTGGCCCTCGCACCAGGAGAACATCCCCATCCCTTGACCCTCACACCAGGAGAACATCCCCATCCCTTGGCCCTCGCACCAGGAGAACATCCCCATCCCTTGGCCCTCACACCAGGAGAGCATCCCCATCCCTTGGCCCTCACACCAGGAGAACACCGCCGTCCCTTGGCCCTCGCAGCAGGAGAACATCCCCATCCCTTGACCCTCGCACCAGGAGAACATCCCCATCCCTTGACCCTCGCACCAGGAGAACACCGCCGTCCCTTGGCCCTCGCACCAGGAGAACATCCCCATCCCTTGACCCTCGCACCAGGAGAACATCCCCATCCCTTGGCCCTCGCACCAGCAGAACATCCCCATCCCTTGGCCCTCGCACCAGCAGAACATCCCCGCCTTCCCTTTGCTCCTGCCCCACTTCCCATCCCCACCTCGGCTCTGCTTTGGCACCAGGGGACCCCCCTTGGCTTTGCTCTTGCACCACGGGAGCACCCAACCACCCCGGGTCGCACCAACCTCTCCCCGGGCTCCGCTGGGCCGTTCTTTGCAAGAATTGCACGGAGATGCCGAGGCGGGGGGCTGGGAAATTGGGAAGAAACTTGTGGGGAGAGCACGTTTCTCCCCGTGCTCCATCCCGAGCGGAGCCGGGGCGCGCCGGGCACAGCGGGCGGCGGTAGCCTGGGCGCCTCGGCCTGTTCCAGCTTGTTCCCTGCATATTTTACGGCTGCGTCGGCGAGGTTCTGCCTCCCTGTGGGGCTCTGCGAGGCTCCAGAGCCTGCGAAGCAATTACCCCCTCCTCGATTCCGGCATTCCTGCCAAAAGACAGCCCCAAATCTCCACGCCTGCCCCAAGCGGGGCCGGATCCTGCCTCCATCCTACACCCCGACCGCAGCCTTGCCCCGGGCAGGCAGGAGAAGGCCTGTGGTTCGCTTTTTCTGCTTGAAAATTAATAAACCCCTTAAAAACGGAGTGAAAACGGGGCCAACGAGCGCCCGAGCCGCGACCGCGCAATCACCCCCCCCCTTAACCTGTAATTAAGGCCGTGATGAAACTCAAACAGGTTTCGCTCCGTGGAAAGTCCGTCTCCCCTTCCAGTAAAACCCATCCGGGTTTAATTGGCTCTAATTTGCATGAAAACAATTATCGGCCGCGTTCTGCCTCTGGAAAGGTTGGGAAAGTTATGGAAATGTCTGGAAAAAACCAGAAAGGGGCTCGTGAATCACCGGCGTCAGCAGCCTGGGGAGAGCCGGAGCCTTTGTGTCCTGCGGTTGGGAGCTTGAAGCGTTCCGTGGGCTCAGGACGGGAAGGGGGAGGCTGGACAGGCGGGATTTGTCTGGGGGGAGAGTCAAGCATTGGTTGGGGGGGGGGGGGAAATAGGTGCCCTGCTGCCCTGGGGCTGGGCTGGGGGATGGGGAAGCCGGGCCTAAGCATCACCGAGGCGGGTTGGGATGCATCGACCCCGAGGAAAAACGCTCCCTCAATCCCCACGTCACCCTGAAGGGGAAAAATTGGGGTGAAAGAGGCCAAAATCCGGGTTCACCCGGGTGCCCGGGGTGCGCAGCAGGGGCAGGTGCATCCCCATCCCGACCCCAGCCCAGCTGCCCCCCCCCAACACCGCAGCAATCCCTGCAATCTGCAGATTTTTGCCTTTTTTTTTTTGTTTTTCCCCTTTTCTTGCTTTTTAAAGCCAAAAAAAGCAACGTGCGCGGCGCAAAAAAAAAAAAAAAAATCCCCAAATCCCTCCTGGCGCATCCCATCGGCATCCGCTGGGATTTCGGGGGCTCGGGGCGGGCGCCCGGGGGAGCTCGGCCACGCGGCAGCGCTTAGGCGAGAGCCGTAAATCACAGCAGCGCGGGGCCGGGGGCGGCGGGGGGGGCAGAGGAAAACCCCCGCGGCGGCTGCGGTTGGTGCTCGGGGCCTCCCCGGGGTGGGGGTGCCTCGGGGTGCTCCGCGCGGCTCCACGTTGGGGACACGCGAGGGCCGGGACCCCTCTCTCGGCGGGGCGTTTGGGTGGGGGTGCATGGGTAGCGCGTCCAAGCTGCAGCCCCTCACCCACTCCCCAAAAGGTTTTGATTTGGGGTGGGGGTGGGGGGGGGGAATGTTCTCCCGGAGCTCTTGTTCCGTCCGGTGTTTACTTGGCTCCTGCGGAATTTGGGAGCATCCCAAATTCCTGCGGCACGGCGCATCCTGCTATGCGCGCTGTGGTCACTAGATGGGGAGATAACAGCTTGGCATGAGCGCGCCGAGCTGCTGCCTGCGCCTGCCTGGCCGCCCGGGAACCGGGAATTCCAGCCGCTGGTGATGGATGGACGGACGGACGGACGGACGGACGGGTGCTGGAGGTGCACCCCAGCCCCCCTGCACTGGTGCGGTGGGCACCCATCCAACCACATCCACCGGTGAGACGGTGGGTTGTGGTCCAGGGCTTGTCCTGGTCCCCTGGCCACATGGATGCTGCTGCTCCTGGGGGTGGGAGACGATGGAGGATCCCCCCCAGCTGCTGGAAGTCTGGTCCAACACCAAAACCCAACGGGAGAAGCAGCGGGAGGCACAATGGGGGCTCCATCGGTGGCGAAGCTGCTGCACAGCCCCCCACATGGGCGCTCGAACCCAGCCTCCCTCCCCTCCCTCCTCATCCCCATCTCCCACTTCCTGCGGGCCACGAGGGTCCCCGATCCGGGGGGCTGAGCCCTCCCGGCTCCCTGGGAAGCAGCGAGTCCTTGGCGGTGGGTGTTGAACAAGCGGCTGGGGCCGTATCTTCCCGGTGCCGTGAGATTTCCTCTCTATCTCGCCTCCCCAGGCGTGAGTTACAACGTGCAATAAAACGAAAATCAGCGCACTGATGCCAGTTAGTGTGACTAATCCAAGACCCAGCCTATTAACCGGAGAGTGGAGCATCCGTCTTGGCTCTCGTTAGAAACCCAGCCAACTACCCAGGGATAAATCTTGCGGCGCATGTGGGAGCGCGGCTCAGTGGTCAGAGCATCCAGGTTACCGGGGTTTTGCTCCTGGAGTTGGATTTGGTGCTTTGAAGGAGCCAAAGGGCATGTGGGCCCTGGTTGTTGGCTGAGGGGTGCGCAGGGACGGAGCTGGGCATGTGGGTCCCATCCCCAGCTTTGGGGTGGGAATGGGGGGGCTGGTGTGTTGCAGTGGGGGACAAGGAAGCAGGAAGAGCTCCAGGAGCATCGCATGTGGATGAAGGTGGGGAAAGGAAACTGAGGCACAGAGCAGTCATGACTCAGGTGCTGCTGGACAGTATCCCATCGCCAACAGCATCCCATTGCCAACAGCATCCCGTCACCAACAGCAACCTGTTGCCAACAGCATCCCATCACCAACCATATCCCATCACCAACCATATCCCATCACCAATGGCAACCCATCACCAACTGTATCCCATCACCAACTGTATCCCATCACCAACCATATCCCATCACCCATGGCAACCCATCACCAACAGCATCCCATCACCAATGACAACCCATCACCAACTGTATCCCATCACCAACTGTATCCCATCACCAACAGCATCCCACCACCAACAGCATCCCATCACCAACTGTATCCCATCACCCATGGCAACCCATCACCAACAGCATCCCATCACCAATGGCAACCCATCACCAACCGTATCCCATCACCAACCATATCCCATCACCCATGGCAACCCATCACCAACAGCATCCCATCACCAAGCTCATCCTATGGCCAACAGCCTCACCCACCCTCCCCTGAAGGACACGGTGGCTCTGCCGCGGCGCCGCCGCACGTGCTCCTGTTTGCTTTACCTTCAGCTCTCTCCATTAATCTCCGCCTGATTTACGGGGGGTGTTATTTATCGTCCTCTCCCTCCTTGCCAGGCTGGCCTGGAAGGTCCACACCTTTTTATAGCGCAATAAAGCCCGCACAATGAAGAGGATTCCGTGAGGTTTTCCGGTCGCAGGGGAGCGACGGGATGCCGCAGGAGGTAAGGGGCCTGGGACGTGGCAGCCACCAGTACGAGGAAGAGAGGTCCCGTGGATGGTGGAGTAACCCCTCCAAATCACCTCACGGAAAGGTTTGGTTGCAGCTCGCACAAGACCGTGTCTGGCCACGAGGGCTGTGGGTCCTTGTGCCTCAGTTTCCCTCCTGGCCCCATGCATTGGCCATTGTGGCTTTGCCGGCGTGGACACCCGTCCGTACGCAGGGTGCCGCAGCGGGGAGACCTCCCAGCCCGGTGATGACCCCAATGGTGTTGCTCACGGTGGTGCCCCCTACCCATCCCAAAGCAACGGAGTTTGTGCTGGACCCCCAGATTCACTCCCTTAAATTCAACAGGCCGCCACAGCCCCTTTCTCCCTGCAAAACTGCCTCCAACCCCCTCCTTTGTCTTGAATTTTAAATAAAAATACCGTTCCATTTGCTTCCAGCCCAGTAACGGCGCTGGCTTCCAGATGACCGGCGCTTTACGGGAATACCTCCCTATTAAGCTGCCAGTGCCAGCGCTGCATTGGCCGGGGGCGTTGATTTAAAAGCACCTCACGGCTGCTTAACATAAAGCCACCGTCTAGCGACGTAAGCGAAATCAATGGAAAGCAGGTGGGAATCAATTTGAAAACACCCAGGTCCAGGGCCCTGGGTGCCGTAAATCCAAACTCTGACGGGGAATTAAACGGGAGGGGAGGTGGGGAGTCAAGATTTCGCTGCGTGTTTCCGAGGGCGGCCAAGAGACTGGCCGGGGGGCACGAGGGGTCTCACCTCGCTGCGGCTGCATCGCCCTGGCACTGCCCGGAGAGCGGCCGCAGGGTTTGAAGGCCAGTGCAGGGTAGCAGGAGGTGGAAAGGGACCTCCGGTCCCTCTGTGCCTACTGAGAGACGAATCTGGGCTCTTACCGAGGCTCTTCGGGGCGTCACAGCGGGTTTGGGCTCAGCTGGGGTTGCAGGGACCGGCACCGTTGGCTGGAAGGGACCCTGGGCCAAACTTGGACCACTGGAGGTGACCAAGGCTTGAAGACCTGAAGGATGGAGATGCTGAGGTTGGAGATTGTTGCCCCTGGGCTCCCACCCTCCCTTCTCCCACTGAGAGGGGGGTTAGAGTCACTGGGGGTGCGAGGACCTTCGTGGTGGTTCCTCAGACCCAGCTTCAATGTCACCGCTCCAGTGGGACAAACTGGAAGACGCCCTTGGCTGGAACCCACGGCTGAGGACCAAGGTGAGACCCAGCCAGCGCATCTTTGGCTTGGATAACGCCCTCTTCTCCCCAGCCTGGAGCAGACATCATCATCGATCTTGAACTGGCCAATTTTGGGAGGCTTTCCAACTCACCTACACGTCACGGCGGACAGGGAGCTGGCATCCTGCCGCCTGCCACCGGACCTCCTCCTGGAGGACCTAAATCTTTTTTGGAAGCAAGTCATAAATTCCCAGGCACGGAGGTGTTTTTACAACCCCTCCCTTCCCACCCACGGCTGCAGCGGGGGCCGGCGCGGAGCGGTGTCCCCGCGGGGAGCTGGCCCTCGCCTCTTGGCCGGGGCTCATCTGGCATCGCCGCGTGTGAGTAGTCGCCTTGTCAAGGAGCTGGAGCGTCTCCAACGCGATGTTTTTCATTTCGTCGGCAGCTCCTTGCCAGCATCTGGCCTCGTTGGCTCTCCGGCAGCGGCTGACCGCAGCGGGAGCGTCCATCGGGTGGGAGACACCCGCCAGGGCGGGTGGCGGTATCATCCTGGTGGCTGCGGAGCGCCTTCCAGCCTGGGCTACCCCGCCGGTGGCGTTGGCCTCTTTTTAGTCACTTTTCGTAGGAATCCTGCCCAGGCAGGATGGTTTCTGCATGGTCCCACCTCCACCACCGCTGAGGACGTGCGTAGCTCTTGGTATGGTGGGACCGAGACGTGCTGGGGGCCGGGGTCATCGCACGTGCGCGTTACGCCACGCACACGGTCACCTTCCGGCCGTCCCGGCTGCTCATCCCGGCACCGAACACCACGGCGGCGTCAACCCAGTGGTGTCGACTTGGCGGCCGCAGGCCATCCGCATGGATCTGGAGACCTGGGGGACCCCGCGGGGGGTTGTGCCAGCCCCCCGCCGTGGGGACGCATCTCTGCTCCCTGGCGCAGACCCTGGCTCCTCACCCTCGGCCGAACAGGTGCCCGTGTTTCCCACCCCGTTGACGTCGGGGGGATTGACGGGGCTTTGGCATCTCCCCAGACGCCTTGACCTTGGAGAACCGGCTGTTTCGCACGGGCTTAACGGCCGAAACGAGGCGTGAGCGCCGGCCGGGTGCGGGCCGCCCCGTCGCTCTGCGGGCTGTGGTGTCGGGGGCCATGGCGGTAGCACACCGCCGCCACTGCTTTATAAGGATGGATGGTTAGATAGAGATAATAAAGCCCAGGAGCATTAAATCTTCCCGAGACACCGGCCACGCTGCCTCATCCACCAGCCCGAAAAGGCTATATATGTTTTTCATAATTCGTAATTACTTTTTTACAGTTCTCTCCCATAACTCTGTCCATCATCTGGGTCAAAATATACAACGTGTGTGGGACTACGAGGCCATAAAAACGGGGAAAACAAACAGTTTGTCTTCGGGGAGATTAACGCTCGGTTAAAAGACCCGTTTTAACACCCTCTCCATGCCGTCAGCCAATTAGCCGGCATAATGGGCTCCGCTTGATATTTCAGTTTTATTTTATTTCGCAACGACACCGACGCGCTTCATTGTGGACGCACGAGCCCTAATCGGCGGCGGCGGCATCTTCGAGGTACGCCGCTTACGCGACGAGCAGCGATTCAGGGCCGATCCGGAGGGGTTTCGGGCAGGGGAATTGTCCTCTGCAACCCGGTTGTTGGGAAAGGGCATCCTGGGTGGGAAGAGAAGGATCCCGAGCGGCAGGGTCGGGTTCACGGTAAGTGGCTGCGGAGGAGGAGTTGTGGTGTGGATTCTCTGATGTCCACAAAGGGTTGAGGGTCCTCTTTTGGGGATCGTTCTTCTCGGTTCTGCTGGCTCAACGGGTTTGGCAGATCTGAGCGTCGCGGCCTAATGCGGGAGGCGCTGGCCTCCTGGTTTGAAGTTATTGGGTTAAAAAACCCTCACATGCAGGCAACAATTGCAGAAATGGCCATTTTTTACCGCTTCGCCTATTCCCTTTTTCTACTTGTAAAATAAATGACATCAGAGATGTCTCTTAAAAAAACCACCCAACCCAGCAGCCCTCCTGCCCCTCCTCCTGCTCCCTGAGAATCCCTTAAAAAATTGTAACTGGTTTCCAAACATCCCATTCATGGGAGCTGGAAAGGGGCCACCTTTGGCTCCGACGGAGCCGTGTCTTTTCTTGGCTGCAGCCGGCGAGATCTGGGGCAACGTATCGTGTGTTTCGTTCCTCTGCTGGCTGGAAGGGATGCTGGGCTGGAGGGAGGGGGGTAGGGGATGGGTTTGCCCCGAGAGAGGAAGCCGAAAACCATAACTCCCCATGAAAGGGATATTTTTGGAAAGTTTGCCTCGGCTGGTGGCGCTGGAATGCGGCTCCTCGCGGCGAGTGACAAGGAGGAATTATGCTGGGACAGAAAATGGCCTTTCTTCACCCTCCCGCCCGGCTCCCATCACGGCTGACACCCAATATTTCCTTTTTCCCCAGGGCGGTCCTGGCCCCTTCCCACTGCTGTGGCTGCAGGCGATGGATTTGCTCAGGGACAGCATCGTCCCTCCCAGATGTCCCTTCTTGTCCTTGCACATCAGCCACCCTCCTCCCCCTCAGACGCTGCCTCCGGCCCCACAACCCTTCTCTGGCCATGGAGAGCCACTTCCTTCGACAGACGGGGCGACCGACAGAGCTTTTCCACCCTCAATTCCCTTTCCGGGGGGTGTGTTAGGAAGGGTTGTCTTTGGATGGATCCATCGGAGCAGGAAAGCAGCCCCTGAGCTGGAGAGATCCAGCCTTTTTCTCTTTAAAAGTCGAAGCTGGGTGCTGGCAGGGGGTGGCTCCCCAGTACCTCTCTCACCCTGAGCAGCCCAGGACCCCCACCCATACCGGGGGGACTGGGATGGAGAGAAACAGCCGAGAGGGACCTTCGAGGGGTGTCGTGGTCTTGGGACACGCCCGTGGGCTGTGGGTTTGGGGTCCCGGCTTGTTTCTACCCCCGTAAGGTTTAAAAAGACATTTTGGGCCATGGGAACTGGCTGGGGCAGGGCTGGAGCGAGGTTATCCCGGAGGGAGGGCTGGGGGTACCCCTGCGAGGAGGGAGGGAGCGTGTGGGGTTGGTAGCTTGGAAAGAAAAGGGGGAAAAAAACGGATATGAGAAGGAAAGGAGCGGGGGGGGAAGAGACAGAACCCACATTAGGAAAATGAAAGCGCTGACGACTGAGCTGCTCTGGTTGAACATCTGCACAGCGTTACGGCCGTGGCTCTGTCTCCAAACCAGACACACTGCTCCCGCCGCTCCGCTTCGCCTCTCCCTCTTCCCTCCTCGTTCTCCTGCTCGGCTCTGAGGAAAGCAGCAGCTTTTATAAATAGCAGCTGAGAGGTCCTGGACAGGAATCTGCCTGACTTAACGGTCCTCTATTTAGACTACGCTTTGGCAGCTCCCGCGACGGGGAACCGGGCGTGAGCCGGCATCCCGGTGACCCGACCCTCTCCCGCCCGCCGGTGGGAGATGAGGGTCCGGGGGTCAGGCTGAGTTTCCATCTCAGCAGTGTGGTGGCACCTCTGGCACCTCCCGGCTACGACCCACGGCCGGGCTCCGTCGTCTTCAACATCAGAAACTCCCCGCAGAGCCATGAGAAAACGTGTATTTGGGGCCGGTTCTCCTCTCCCTTCCCCACCGCTGGGTGATGTGGGGGGCTGTAGATTAAATGACCCCCTTGATGTCTCCTGAGCCTCTTCCCAGGCTGGAACCAGGACCGGTGGCAGGTGAAATTCTCCCCCGGCTACTCCACTTTGGTCCATCTGGATGGATCTTGTGCTGCTCCTTCCCAAGAGGGTCCCCACGTGCCCGCTTGTGCGGGCACGGCAAACCCCAGCTGCATCCCGCCGGGAGCACGGCGGGGAAGGACCGCAGCCGTTGGGTGTCTCTGCCGCCGCGCGGAGCGGCCCGAACCCCCCGCGGAGGCAGGGATGCTCGGTGGCCAAGCAGCCGTTGGACGAGCCAAGAAACTGTTTATATCCAGCAACTCGAAATTTGGCAACGGCTTCGTCTGCGCACAACTTTTCACTTGGCTACCGGGCTGTTTTCCATCCCCGGGTTATTTCTCCAGCTCGGTTCATGTTTATAGTGGATTAACCTGCTGCGAGGAGCCTAGGTATTATTTATGGCTAATTATTGGCGTTTGGCTGGCTGGGAGGATTGCAGGAATACGATACCGTGGTGCTTACACAGCTTGTTCCAAAGTGCGCCCGGCTCCTCCGTCTGAGCGTGCGTGTTTACGATGCCAGCTCACGTTATTTTCATTACCCCCTTCCCGCTAATAAACTCTCGGTTGAACCAGACTTGAGAAGAGAAAATCCTTTGCAGAAGATGTTCTGGTGTCTTTCCAAAGAGCCGTTGTCAAGAAATGAAGGGCGCAGCCTTACCCCGGGACGTAAGGAGTTCAGCTGCGGTGGATTCGCCGCATTTGCATCGCATTAACTCCGGTTGCCGGCTGCCAAGCGGCTCGCTCTTCGCATCTGAAAATAATAAGGCTGCGGGAATAATAGTCCTAACGTGTGTTTTTCAAAGCATCTTTTGCAAATACCGAGGCCAGGCTGGTGTTTACACTCAAGGTTTTCCGCAGGGTCGGGAGATGTTGCCTGCGGGAAGGGAACACGCCTTCGGGTCAGAGCTTCACCTGGACAGTTCGGAAAGGAGACGAGCAGGAGGCGGCGTCCCGCAGATCCCACCCCCGGGACAGGCTTGAATGCGAAAATTCTGACGGCCCAGGGAATTCGGGATGGTCTTCCTGACCGGTGGTCAAAGCCATCCCAAAGTGGCAGTGGCTTCTGCCAGGCTGGGTGGAAAACCCGTTCCTTTTGGGCAGTAGACCAAGAAAAAGGTGATTCAGCCCTTGGGCCAGCGGCGAGTCAGCGCCAGGTGGCTCTGACGCAGCTGTCCCCACCCAAAATCCCCAAATCCTGCCCCAAAACATGGTGTGCTGCTCTGGAAGAGGCGTCCTGCCGGTGCAGCGTTGGGTAATCCGATGGGAAAAGGTGGGAGCAGCGAGGCAGGGAAGGAGGCTGAGCTGGGGACTGGTTTTGAACTGGTATTCGAGCACAGGGGCTGGGGAGGTGCTGCCCGTGGGACCACGCAGGGGGAAGAAGAGGCACCATCGAGGCTTGTTGGCCACCGTCCTTGGCAGCGCTGTGCCCGCAGCTGCAGCTGGGTGCTTTTCCAGAATTCATCCGGGGTCGGAAGATGCCCCGTTGCTGACCCGTCCCCGCAGACACGACCGCTCCGACCAAAGGAAGGGCTGCGCAGCCCTACAAGCCATCAGAGAATCCGCACTGGGGAGAGAGACTGGGATACGGGGGACTGAGAAGAGGAGGAGGTTTTGGGGTGGTCAGCGGGGAGCCAGGCTGCTCCCACAGCTTCTTCACCTCCCGTTCAACCCAGTGGAGGGACGTGAGGTCCAGCACAGGTGACGTTTCCATCCCGACCGGAGCCAGACGCGTCCCGTCGCTGCTGGGGACACGGGTGTCACGACAGCAGGGCGTCTCCCAGACCGTTTTTAAACCGCTCTGGGTTTAAAGCCCAGCCTCAAGACCCCGACGGAGCGGCTAAGCCCTTGGCGTGGTGCTCAGCTCCCAGCCCTGCAGCACCTCCAGACCCGAGCTCCCTGGAAAAGCTTCCGCGGGGGGATGCGAGGGGTGTGTTTTGGAGATTAAACCAGCCGATTTTAAGCGATGTAATTATCCCGCCGTGAGTCCCGGCTGCGGCTGGGGGGTTCCTCAAGCTCCACTTCCCTGGAGCATCTCCAGTAGCGACGGCGTCCAGCCCTGGAAAAGCTTTAGGGGAACGTCCTCCAGCGGCGGCCACCAAACCAGGGTCCTTTGGAAGTCCACCCCCTGCAGGGGACACGTCCCAGGGGCATCCCCATCCCTCCGGGGATGGCAAGGGGCACTCTTCCCACGTTATTCCCATTTCTCCCCAGCTCCGTCGCCTGCCTGGAGCAGATCTTTGGGATAAGGTTTTCCCGAGCTCCCGGGCAAAAAGCAACCCGATGACCTCCGAGTCCACGCTCGCCTCTGGCAGAAGGCGCTCTCCGTTCCCCACGCGTCAGCACAACGAGGAGCTTCATTGCTCTGCCTCGCTGAGCAATTTTATTTATTTCTGCAAAATCTTAAATAAACCTGTTTTTTAAAAGTACCTCTGGAGCGAGGGAAATGTATTATTATGGTAATTGTCTTGTGCTAATTATACTTATTACTATAATAACCGTTTTGTTGTCACACAAATAAAGTGGATTACATCATTTGTAAGTGCCAGAGGCAAGCGATGGCTCCGGAGCGGAGCAGGCGAGCTATGCAGGTTTTCTCCCCGGGTGAGACGCTGCCCAGCGAAGGCACCTCCGGTTTGGGCTCCACGCGGAGCCGGTGGATCTGTTCGACGGGGAGGATGGAGCCTCTGCGGATGCAAATCTGCTTGTAGGGGTGTTGAGTGGGTGAGGAAGGCAAAACGAGAGGTGGGTAGTGAAGGCAAGGTGAGGGGCGCTGTCGTTCCTCCGACACTGCCCTTCCGCTGGCCTTGGTCACCTCCCTCCTCCTTGGCAGGATGGTTGGTGCCATCAGGGATGCGACTGCGAAAGCACCGACTATCTAATCTGCCCTTTTGCTTGAGGAGATGGCAAGCGAGACGCCACCTCTACCTCCCGCTCACCGTTGCATCGCTCGGCTGCCCGGGATTTGGGATCCCGCAGCCGTGGCTCCTCTGGAAAATCCCAGACGCAACGCCGGAGCTGTGGGTCCGCTCTCCAGCTCAGCACCTTTCCTCGCCCAAAGCTCGGGAGCTGCGAACGCCCCGGCGTGTTGCGGCAAGCCGGCTTTGCCTGCGCTACCTACGTGACCATTTCGTGCTGCCGGCGGCCGAGCCGGGCTGTGCCCACATGCACCGTCCTGCCGACCGCAGGATTTGGGTCTCGCGTGGTTTTGGGGGTGGGGAGGGGGGGGAGTTTCACCCGGCTGCCTCCGGCTCTACACCCACAACCACCCATCCATCCCCCAACGCAGCCCTGCACCCTCCCCCCTTTCATTTCACCCGCCCCCTTCCAGCCTCCTCGCCCGAGTTAAAACCCACCAGCCCCCCCTAAGCGGACCCTCGTTTTCCAGGGGTTTCGGCTCAAAGCAGGTGCTTTGCCTTCCTCTGTGTGCGCACACGTGTGCGTGCGTCTCTCGCCTCCTCTCTCGCGCTGATGGGCCCCTGGAGCTTATTTTACACGAAAGCAACACAGGTTGATGTATTTTTAAATGGCTTGATTTTATCACCCTGCTTAATGATTTGTCGCGTTATTTATTAGACAGTGTGATATCCAGAGGGATTCATCGCATTAACGTATAAATAATGTGGCAAATAGTTCAATAGAGCCATAAAAAAGGGGATTTAGAAATAAATTGACCTATGTTTGCTACATGTAAACGAAGGTGGTGAATGATAATGTGTGTCATGCCCTCGAGCGTGAAAAATGGGGGCCAAGAATAAATCAGAAAGTTTCTTTTAGCGGGTAAAACTGCAAAGCAAAAATAAAAAAGCCCCAAACCTCGGGGTTTTTACCCAACTCGTACCCCCCGCCGCTCCAGCCACGCCGGTGTTTGGACGCGGCTGTACGTCTCAGCTTCTCGCCGCGAAGGCACGTGGAGCCGGGAGGTTGGCAGGAGCCGGCGCGGAGCCGAAACGTGCTCTCACCTACACAAGAAATAAGACCCCGTGTCCTTATCGACACCCTGCAATGCTGATGAAAGCAATAACCCAACCGCCCCGCGTTCCCACGCTGAGTTACGAGTCCACGGTACCGCCTGACGTTGGGCAATAATTATTTTTGAAGAGGTTTTCCCATCTCCCGAACGAAAAGCCCTTCCACCGCAGCCGAGCCGCAGAGCTTTTCCTTCTGCCGTGGGCGGGGGGGGGCCGAATCCAGCCCCGGGGTCATCCGAAATCCCGCAGATCCTCCGGGCCACCGGCCCCAACCCGCGCCCAGCTTTGGCACCGGCGCCTGCCAGAACGATATCTGATCTCGGCGCCGGTGCCAAATGGTTTTATTCCGCAGCTGTAAGACAGATCACGGTTCTTTTTCTCCTTTACAACGTGCTACGGTTTAATTATTTAACGCCACGGGGGTACGCGAGATGACACGGAGGGTTGCGAGGGAGAGCGCGCCAAGCTGACTGATGGATGGGCTCGATGAAGGATGGATCGCGGTGCCGAGCAGAAAAGGAAAAGGGAGTTTTCTACTGGCGTCACGAGGCATCGTCGGGAGAGCGGGAGGGAAGAGGCGGGCACCCCCAGGTGCGTCTCCCCCCGCCAGAACCTCTTTGTTGTTGGCACCGGTCCGACCTGGATCACACCCCACAGCCGGCGTTCGTTGCACGTGGAGCTCTCCGCTTCGAAACGTTGAGGTTTGCGAACTCCCGGCTCCATTTCCAACGTTTTCCAAAACCCATGCCACCCTAGGAGCCCCCAGCCCGCGCCCCCCGGGGCTGCAGGGTCCAGCTACCAGGCGCCCGCCCAGGCTCTTCCCTTGGCCCGGTGCTGGCTGCAAAACCGGGGCTCCAGCTTTGGCCTGGCTCCCTCTTCCCTTGCCAACGCGGCGGGAGCCGAGGCTCTGAGCTGGTGAGTCAAACTCACCTCCTCCTCCGCCTCGCACGCACGGACCCGATGTCGCTCACGCCCACGGGCTGGGGACGTTCCCTGGACTCCTGCTTTGCCTCAGTTTCCCCTTCTCCAGCTCACCAACCCGCTGTTGGAGGGCGCGTGGAAGCCTATGGATAAGAAGAGAGCAATATTATTCACGCTTCAGAGGAGCTTAGGAGTCGGGCAACCAAACCTGCCCCTTTCTTTGCCAACAGCAGCTCTGCCAGGTGGCTGTTGTCCCCCAGCCGTGCTCCTGCTGCAGTTAACCCCAGCAGCAGACCCCTTCCTCCCCCGGCTTCGGCATCTTGGGCTTCTCCGCGATGTATTTATGAACCTTGCGCACGGGATGGGTTTTCCAGCAGGTAAATGCACCCACTAGACAAATATTTCTTTCCTTTTCCCCCTCCTGGCTGCCTCCGGCTCCATCCAGCTCTTGGAGAAAAACAGCCCTCGATGGCTAAACCTTCCCAAAACCTGGAAACAGCTCGGAGATCCCTTCCCAGAGAAGGGCAGGATCTTCCCGCTTCCTTCACGAGGAATAAACGCTCATTTTAGTAGCCAATTTGATTCACTTTTCAAGGAACAGGTTTTCATGCTTTGTGCATTTATTTCCTAATTTTATTATGCCATTTAATTAGATCATGCACATTGGTTTTATTGTTAAAACATGTCCTTGTTTTCTTTATAACTGGATTTCATGGCACTACAGGGACATTTAGGAAAATATCACATTCCAGCATCGACCGTCGAAATCAGACCTAGATCTGAACGGAGCTGCCGGGTCGTAAATCAAGTCACAGATGGAAAAAGCGGAATATTATTCACAGCATGCGGAGCGCCAGAGGTTCCAGGAAGGGACGCACACCCCCTCCGAGCCCTTAAATTACAGCCCGAGGAGGGACAAAGCGGAGCAGCGGCTCCCTTGGAAGGACACTGAGAAGTTGTTCGCAGGATTCCTTTTTACGGGCTGACAACGGCCGGGGCTGACCCCCCCGAGACGCCCCGTTTCGCGGCACCGCGGATGCTACCGAGCTCACCCTCTCCCCCATCTGCTGCTCCCCGAAAGCTTCCCGCTTGCTCCGCGTTTCCTTTGAGGTTCTCTCCTGCCGAGGAGCCGTTTCCCACGTCCCTTGCAAAACCCATGTGCGACCCAACCGGGTCGGATTAACGCGGTTTTTAAGGGGAGTTTGGGAGGAAGGGAGACTTTTCTCGCCGTGGGTCGGAGCAGATGGCTGGAAGAAATGAGGAATGGTTCTGGGAACTTCCCTGGGGAAGCCTGAGAAAGGGGAAGAAAGGAAAAAAAAGAGAGAAATCCACACAACTTAAGACACTTGATCAGATGTTTGGAGGTTGACTACAGGAAACTGAAACCCTGGGGCTTTATCTCTGGGTTCCTGAGGGCTGGGGGCTAGCGGGGGGCTGAAAGGGAGCTGGCTGCAAGCAGAAATCAATTAGTGCTGGGGAGAACTTGAGCCGGTTCAGACGGATCCGTTTGGAGAAGGCACGCAGCGAGCTGGGCTGGGCCGAGCTGCAAATCATCGCCGCGCCAAGAATGCACCGGCAGGTCCTCGCTGGGCCGGGGCTCGGCAGCCCCGCGGCTGTAATTCATGGTGGAGCGGGGGTCCCGCTCCCATCCTGCCCCCTTTCCTGGCTGTGGACCGTGGAGATGGAGGAGCTGCGCCCTGAGCTTGCGCCCGTTGGGCACCCAAAGGTCTGGCCGATGGGTTGCGGTCGGGGACGGTCCCCCTTGGATGGGATGCTGTGCACGCTGAAAGCAGCCCCGGCCTCGCGGCGGTATCAGGTGAGGGGGAGCTTTGGGGCGATCGCTGGACACCGGGAGATCTCAGCTGCTTCTTTTCTTTCTTCCCAGCTGCCATCGCCCAAGGACACACAAAGAAAACACGAGAGCAGCCAGCGCTGACGGGTCCAGCGAGCAAAGCAGGAGACCTGTGGCTGACGCTGGAGGGATGCGGAGGGAAGAAGAGACTCTAGGGAGGTGACTGCTCACCGGGGAAACACCCTGAGGGGATCGTGTCCCCTGGCACAGGCAGAGGTGGTCTCCAAGGGAGGGGATTAGCCCCGTGACCTGACAGGGATGCATGGATCCATCCATCCCATGCAGATGGAGGGCACGGTGATGGAGCTAAAGCACTGCTTTCCCTGCAGATCTTTCTCCAGAGGGCTCCCCACGTCACTGGGGGCCAAGCCAAGGTCACTCTTCTACCCTTCAGCCCCTCTTTGGCTCCGACACTGCACGTGGCACCAGCACCTCCAGCCCAGACGCTTGGTCTCTCCTAGTGCCCTTCACCCCCTGCAATACCCGGGGTTGGGGGGGTTCATTACACCCCCCCTGACACAGGCACCCCACCCCCAGCCTCGCCCTCGCCACGGCTGCCGCCTCACGCCAAGAAGGGGCAGCTAACGGCACACAGCGGCCCCGGGAGCAGCCCCGACCGCCGCGTCCTTCCGCATCTGCCCAGCCGCAGCTTTTACAGCCCGGTGTAAACCCAGCGGCTCGCGACGTGTCAGCCCTGATTTATACCGACATAAACGGCAGAAAAAAACCACCCCCACAGCCCCGCCGCGGTGTGGGTACTGAGCTCCGTTACGCCGGCAGCGGGCTGAAGGCACTGGCAGCGGCGCCGGTTCAGCTCCAGCCGGGCTGAATTTGGCCCGACTTGTTTAAAATTCCTTTCTCTGCACACGAAACCATTCTCTGCGAAGTTTAGCCTTGGGGAGATTTATTTCCTTGTTAGCTCAAGATTTTCCTATTAGCCCATCTCAAAGAAACATGGCTGCGTTTTCTCCGGCGCGCCAGCTGTTGTGCGGGATGCAGGTACATATTACAGCCGTCATTAAACGGGCTGTCATTCCTAGCTCCCTAATTACCGTATGAATAGAGAATAGCACGAACAGAGCGGGGGGGTCGGTTGTTCCACCGCCCGCTCGCGAGGGGAGTCAACAACGGAAGACGCCGCCATGGCGCTTGGGGTTCTCTCCCTTCCGATTCTAACCGACGAGGGAATCGGCGTCGGCTGCCGGAGCGGTGCCGCGTCTCGTTTGTCATGAGGGTTTCATGAAAGGAAAAACCCCCACCCTCACCGCCCTGTGCGTTTCCAGTCCCCCCCCCCTCTCCTCCTTCCCACTTGGGTTGGCTTCGAACATGTAATTTAGCAAAGCGGCACAACCCAAACCGGGGGAGGACAAACATATGGCAAAGTAGACGCGGGGAATATTCCAATAAGCAGTAATATACCGCGAGGATGTGTCCTGGTTGCAGTCAGCAAGTTGGGGGGGTTGGGGGGGGGTTTGCAGTAATAGCTCCCTCCTTTGTTGCAGGAAGTCGTGGTTTGGTTTTGCAGAGAAATGATCTTTTTTCCGTGCAAAAAGAAAATGGGCATCGCTGTGCCGGGGTCACAAAGAGCCCATCGGCGAGCGGCAGCGTGGTTAGCATCCAGACACCCTTGATTTGCAGCACCTCTTACTGCCGTTTTATAGACTGGGGAAGGAATAAAAATGAAAATACGGCAGAAGGCGGCGCGGAGGTACCAAGGGCTGGTCCCGGGAAAGGGAGAGATGGAGCTTTGCTCCAAATGCGATCCGAAAACGAGGTGAGAGCCAGCCGGCGCACGGGCTCGTGGCGCAGGAGAGATGCCGGCAGCTATCCGAGGGCTGCGGCGTCCGTTTCGGGAAGGTCTGCAGGAAGAGGTGGCGTGGATGTGGTTTGGATTCCACCTTTGCTAAACCATGCGGTGACGGGGGGGTGTCCCCTGACGTCCTTTCTCCTGGAGGTGCCACCTCCACGTCAGCCCAACGGACTCGCTGGTGTGCGTCTAAGGGAGGTCGGGCGCGTGGCACAGCCGAGCACGGGGAGGAGGTGCCGGGGGTGTCCTGCTCTCCCCGGCTGCCCAAGTGCATGAAACTTGGAGAAATGAGCACTTTGGGGGTTTCTGCTTAATGCGACCCATCCCACCCTTCACAGGGGCAGTTTTCGTACTGAAAAGTGAAACATGAATGTCACAGCACCCCCAGATTTTGGGGTCCTTCACTTGTTGGGGCCCAGGGAAGCAGACCTGCACTAGGACATCCCATCTCTCCCTCTCCCACTTTGGGGAGAGGATTTGGGTGCAGCAGGGCCAGGGGGCTGGGCACGCACCTCACTGAGGAGCCCCCCAAGGATGACAAACCTCTGGAGATGCAGCAGCCGGCAGGGAGGGTTCAGGAAAGCCGAGAGCCCGAAGAGGCTGAGGCAAGGAGGAGCGAGCTTGCAAACCGCCCGCTCTCAGGCTGCTCAGGTTTTATAGACCGACCCCGTCCCCTTCCCATTGCGCCAGAAACCCGGCGGCATTCTTGGGATTAACGACTTCCAGACATCCCCGTCGGCAGCCGAGGGAAGGCGCAGCACCGGGCAGCGGCCTCGGCTGGAAGTTGGGCAGATCGGGAGGGGAACACGGTGTAGGGGCCCGGGGAATGGGCCGAGGGAGCTGCCTGTGGAGAAGCGGTTTTACACCTCCCAGTGTCCTCAAACGGAGATGCCAAGGGTCTTCCTTGGAGATGCATGACCCCTTCCAGGCCTTGGGCGCCCCTGGGTGAAATGGGGTGCTCTGGGGTGCAGGTAGAAAACCACCTCACACCTTCTGCCCTTGAGCGCCCCCCTCCCCATCACGCCAGAGCTGAGCAGTTTTCGGGTGCCTTCAACCCCTGGGATTATCCTCACACAACTCGGCAACACACCCCCAGACCCGTCACCTCCCGCTATCGCACCCCGGCTTTGCGGCACGGCTCTGGACCGCTACGGCACTAAACCAGACGTTTGCTTCCCTCCCTTCTTTGTTTCTCACCAGCTCCATCTGCCCGACTCCCCACCTGAAGGCAGCGCGGTCCTCTGTGGCATCTCAACGCGTTGCCATGGAAACTATAATGTCACAACCCGCAGATGATGGCTTGGAGTAGGAAGGGAACAGCAGGAAACAGTTTCCATGCAAATATCCGCTGCAATAAAAGGCCAATAAATAAACAAGCCAAGGAACTGGGGAGAGGCGAGGAGAAATGGGAGGGGGGTGGAATATAAAATAAAAAAATGGGATGCTGGCTGGCTCCTGGAGAGCTCGTTACCTGGAGCTCCACATGTAAATGAGCTTTGCTTTAATTGGCAAAGCAGAGACACTGGGCAGAGGTTAATGAGAGCCCCCATACCCATATTGGCTCTGAAAGGCAATTAGCAGCAGGCCCTAATGAGCTCAGGTGGGGCTGTACCAGGCAGGAAGGCGATCTTGGAGGTGCTGGGAGTCCCTTTGCCCCACATGGGGGGCTGTTGTGGGATGCTCTGGGGTGGTCTCACTAACCAAACCCCCCCCATTCTACCCCAAAAAGGGCTCCCAAGGCTCTTTGGGGCAGCTGGGTGTTTATATAGCTGGAGGGGGCAGCAAGGGATTGGCTGGGAACATGGGCGGTAGCACAGGATTGGCTGGAAGCAGAGTCAGGTGGCAGCACGGGATTGGCTGGAAACAGAGTCAGGTGGCAGCACAGGATTGGTTAAGAGCACAGATGGCAGAGGGGGATTGGCTGAGGGTGTGGGGGGAGAGGGTGGCCCATGGGGCAGTGGGAGCTGGGCAGGATGCAGCCCCTCGGATGCTGCTGCAGGTGGGGGCAGTGGCTGTGGGAAAGAGGGGGGGCTGTGGTGGGATGCAGCCCCTGAAGCAGGATGGGCCCCCCCTCACCAGGGCAAGGCTACAAGGGGAGATGCTCTACACCATCCAGTTTGCAAACTGCCCCCCCTACTTGGATGAGTGACACCCCCATCTGAGCCCTGGAGTGCCGCTGGGATGGGGACGGGGCTGCCACGTCCCCATCTCTGCACAAAAACCATCCACTGACCCACAATCCCATCGCATCGGGACAAGGTGGGAAAACCCCTCTGCAGATCCCCAGCTGCCCCATCTTTGGGATGCCCCCAACCCTGCATTTCGGACCCCACGGCAGCACCGAGCCACCCTGCCTGGCTGCAGTGGCTCCGGCAGGGATTAATCCTGCTCCAGCATGTGTGAGCTTGCAGCATCTGTCCCGACACCGAGCCCTGGCTCCGCTTGAGAACCAGGGGCCCTCACGTAGGATGGCGTGCGAGAAGCTCCTGGCCGTGGGCTGCCGAGGAGAGGGAGGAATGTGAAAGGCGGCGGTGGCGTGGGCTGAGGCTGGTCCTGATGGTGGTTTGAGCAAGTCATGGCCCCGTGCCTCAGTTTCCTTGCCCGTAAAGCTGGGCTGGAGGCGCTGGCGCCTGCTTCCAAAGGCGCTGGGGCAGACGCGGTCCGTTGAGACCTCGGTGCCGTCGAGACTGTCCCACGCATGGGGGTTTTGTGGATGTAATTACAGTTAGTGTAAGCAGCCATGCCTAGAACCGAAATATCCCTGCCTGAACCCAACCTGTGTGCGGGGCAGGTCTTGGATTCCCCAAAACCAGGAGCCCCAAGAGGAAAGGAAATCTGGGAGGAGCGATTTTTGGTAAAATGGAGCCTTTTTTGGGCAAACTTGATTTGCACATGGCTAGCGGTCGTGTTTAGGTGGATAAAAATGAAAGCATAACCCCCCCGGGTGTCTCCGCAGCTTCTCTTAGCGCTGTGATGGCCACGGATGCCACGCGCTCGGCCCGGCTGTGAGGCGCCCCGAGGCCACAGTGATGGGCACCCCTGGAAAAGCCCAGCCAAATGCAGGAGTGTCACCCCAGCCCGGCCTGAGCCAGCCGCGCAGCGAGTCTGGGGCTGTTCCCAGCGCCAGGATCAGTCCTTGGTGGTGGTGGTTTCTGAGTTGGGCTGCTCCGGTTACGGGCTGCGATGACTTCGGGCGGCGGGAGAAGTCACCTGTGAGCAACCGCGGTCTGGGGATTTCCGGAATCCGAGACGCTATCTGCACCCGCGGGTGACAGCCCTGCGCGGCCGCTCACTCATGCCTTTGCCCCGTGGGGTTTGCTCCTGGATTAGCATCGCTCCGGGCCCCACCTGCCCTTTCTGGGCTTGCATTTGCCAAGCAGCAACACTTGGGGTGCTGCCGCCCCGCTGTCCGAGGTCCACCTCCGCCACCGCCGGAGGAGCCCAGGATCCGGCCTCTGCCCCCCCTCCCCCTGGACCGCGTGTGTTCCCAAACCTCCGATTCTCTAATTTTCCTTTTAAAAAAACCATTAGGGTTATACAACCACATTAAGTGTCTCCTGACGGACAAGAAAGGACACGAATCCAACCTTTCATCATTCCCACCCCCAAATAAATCCAGACAAGGTTCCTTTGTAGCAGCTAAGCTGAGACATCTTAACATTTCCCTGCTAGCAAGCTCCAAGTTTCTTTACTCACCATATATTTCCCCTGACAGTTTGTACAGATACTTAAGACACCATATAATTATCATCACAGCTAAAAGGCACGGGGTGATTTATTTGTGACAAGCACCACCTTTCCGCGATGACGCCATTGACACTTACACCAAGGGTGTTTTTGGCGTGAGGAGGTGCGGAGAGGCAGGAGCCAGGCTCCTTTCTCCTCCTTTATTATTTTTTTCAGCCGTTTCCCCACGGGCACTTCGCTGCAAGACAACTGGCACCCGGTCCCAGGACCGTCCCCGAGCCCCCAAGGCTCTCGCGATCCCGTGGCTTGGGCTGACACGGGCCTTTCCGTCTGCGCGTCTTTGACTCTTGGCGTGTGAACAATGCGTGCACTTATCTCACTACTTATTTAGTGCCCAGCTCCACACCCTGAAATTGCCTGATTATAGCTTTCGGAGCTTGTGTGATGCATTGGGTTAGGCAAACAGATGTGCCAAGCAGTCTTGTTGAAAACCCGCATCCAGGCAGCAGCTTTCAGCTCTCCAGGTTGTTCCCTTTCTTTTTTTTTTTTTCCCCTTTCCCCTCCTCTCCCTCCCCCTTTTCCTTTCAGAAGTAGCTCTAATAATTGCCTTCATATTGCTCTCAGCAAGGGAAGGGCTGGGGAGAAACACTCAATGTTTCAGCCATTTGCCAGTAATTTTCTCTCCAAGGAATGGGCCCCTCCATAGCCAAGAACTCATGACTCTTTTGCCTGGTTGTCTCCTTGCCTAGAACAAACCCACCCCCTTGCCTCCTCCCTGCTTCCTCTGCCAACCGAACCGCCAGGACGTCTCCTCTCAACTCGTGAACTCTTCAGGTGCACGTCTTCACAAGATCTGCAGGAGGGAGGCAAGCAAGGCTGGGCTTTCTTGGTGCCAAGGGTGGCCTTCTCCAACCATCCTCTACCTCTCCAGGGCACCTCCTCGTCTCACACCCACTCTGGAAGAGCTCAAAGGGAGAGGGCAACGTGTTGGCCCTGGTATGGAGGGGTGTAGACCGGGAGACGTTTCGCTCCAGCCACGCGGTGTGGATTTGTCCGGTCTTCTTTTGGAGCCAGTGGAGAGACACGGGCACCTCCTAAGGGCCATCTGGCCCGTCTAAGATAGCAAAATCGGGATGGGAGGAGGGTTTTTTTTGGAGGTACCGGTCTCTCAGTTGAGTAAAAAGGCTTTCATGGCTGTTGATAGAGAAGATAAAGTCTTACTCAAGAGGCCAAGGAGAGATTTGAGAGGAGTCTCCTGGTTCCTCCAGATCCTGCTCCCAGCCCAGCTTACCACTAAGCCCTCCTGGTAGGAAATCGCCACGTGGGGAACAAGCCCTGTGAAACCTGAGCTGCCCAAACGCATCCACTGAGACCCCAGCATTGCTGCTCCTGTTAGTGCAGCCCTGGACCTCACGTTGCTCTTGAAAGCTGTTCTCAGGTGCCCATAGCTAAGGTCTTCCCACCTTTATGGCCCATTGGTTGGGTTCTTCCTCCTCCTCTCTGTGTTGCCACGCTTGGAGGGGCTGTTGGAGACCTGGGGTGATGGGGACGGCGCAGCTCACAAGCACGTTGTGTTTGCTCCCAGGCCACGAGGCTCAGATACTTACTGGTGGCTCTGGGAGTTGAAGAGATGGTGATTGGGGCACCTACTCCGTGAATCCCACGAGGAATCTGCCTTTCTGCGCCTCGACGTTCTTGAGATGGAGACGGACGTGTCGCTGTGGTGGTTGGGGCACACATGTTCCTCTGCATGGCTGATAGAGGAAGCCTGGCAGGAGCAGCTCACGAGGGGACATCCCTCAGGACTTGTAAGACTACGCGGGTGTTCCAGGACTCAGCTGGATTGGCCACACGTAGGTGTCTGGAGTTGTTTCAGATGCCCCGGGGTGTCTGAGACATCTCACAGGGCAGGTCTTGTGGAGAGCACCCACAACTTGTGCCATTCGGGGCAGGCTGACATGGGGGGACCCCAGCTCAACAAGCTGCTCATCCACCCACCCGTGCACGGGCCAGACCCATTCCCACTCCAGCCCTGGCCTCTTCCCAGGTGACACTGGACTCTGCGCTTGGAGAACGCGGATGGCGATGGGTGGATGGTCCCCACCCATCCTCCTCCTCCCCTCCTTTTGTGCCACCAGGCTGCGGTGAGCAACGCCGCTCTTTCCAAAGCCTATTTCTTCCTCCAAGAAGCTGCGGCTTTCTTCCCTGCGTCGATCCTAACCCTGCCTGCCCTCCCTTGCCCACTCTCACGTGCAGCAACGGGCTCAGACTAGCTCCTCTCCCAGCAGCAACTACCGCGGCTTTCTGAGTCACCCCGACGTTCCCGCGTGCCCCAGAGAAGATGGGATTGCAGCCGCTCGGCTTAGGGCCTTCGCTGCCTCTTTGCATCACTCAGCTCCCCTTGGAGTGGCGAATTAAGCCTGTATATCCCAGCTTAGCTCCGGAGCAGATCTCTTCCCTGCCCCACCTCCTGCTAATTCTGAAAGCTATTTAAAAAATGTCCTGGAATCAAACCAATGCTTTGTGGAAAAAAAAGGAAGAAAAAACCACAGGAAGAAAAAAGAGAACGGGTTGAAGAGGGAGGGCAGATCCCGCTCGCTCCCTGGCACCGCACCCTGGCAATGCCACCATTGCACGTGTTCCCACCAGCTTCCTACAGGGACGCGGAAAGGAGAGGGACGAAGTGACCCCCTCCCCACTTCAATCCGCACGAAATGCCAGCCCAGGTCCAATCCCGCGCCGTCGAAATCTAAGCCGGTTCCGCCCCGACACAGGCAGCGGGGAGAAGCCTGCGCGCGCAGAGGACCACGCGCCTGCGCTATCTCGGGTACCGATCTCCGGTGATTCACCCTCGGCAGGTGTCTCCTCCTTGCCTTTGATTATAACGGGAGTCTGATATCTCAGCCTCTATCGCAGACGGGTCCTACCTCTGCGCCTGCTCTGGCGCCTCGTTCAACCGATCCCGGGGGGGCGGGAAATCAGGGAAAACGCCGAGGATGATCAGGAGCCTCGCAAAACTCAGCCCTGCTGGTGCCATCTTCGCCAGGACTCTAGGGAAGGGGAGGAAAAGGAGCAGCGATAACCGCTTCGTGCCGAAGTTTGCTGAGAAACCAAGAGTAAATCAATTCCTCTGGCTGCTGGGGAGGAGAGAAGCAGCCAAAAGCTCGAGCAGCGTGTAGCAAGCTGAGCCCAACCCAGGCTATCACACCACGGAGCAGCTTCTGTGCCTTGAAGAGCCCAAACTGGAGGAGGAAGGGAAATCTCGGAGTCCCAGCCAGCAGCTGGGCAAACCAAAATGGCTTTGATGGGTTTCCTGTGGTTGCTCCCCTTTCAGAGTCTATATCCACACTGAACATTAACCAAAGCCCAACACCAACCTCCCTGTGGGGACTGTGTCACCTGAGGGGGTTTAGAGCTGGGCTACCAGAGGGCCCTGGAGGTCTGATAACCGAAAATGCTTGTTCATCCCCCTCTCTAGAAAAATTGGGGTATTACGGTCGCTTCCAGTTGAACACCTCTTGGGAACGACCCAATCTCCATTGCGCCTGGTGCTGTGCGACACGAGCCACACGAAATGAGTCGGCCGTGCCCTCCTAATCTAGGTGTACAGACGAGCTCCACCTGAAAACCTCTGACCTTTGCCCCCAGCGGCTCAGAAACAGATGAAGTACGCGCAGAGGTTGGCCAACATCGTGGTGGGGAGGAGCTGAGATGTCCTGCATCCCCAGCCTGTGGCTTCATGGCGAAGCCTCCCAACCCTCGCGTTGTTCTTGGCCCAAAAGCGGTGTAGCTGCAGGCCCAAGCGGCGCAGGGAACCGGAGGCTGTATTAAATTCGCCCTCTCCCACAGACTCTTCAAAAAAAAAAAAAAGAAAACACCCAATCCCAGAATGGCAAAGGCAAAAGCCAAGGAGAAAGACCTTGGGTGGCAAAACCACATGTTTATAGCCCTTAGGCTTTGACAGATCGTGGGCTTTAGAGCCTTTCTAGCTCCAGAGAAGTAGGAGGCAGCCAGCTCCCAAAAATATGTCATTGCCAGCATTTTGAGAGACACATTTTTGGCAGGCCAGCTCACGAAGACAGGCCCTCTGTCACCACAGAGCGCTCATCGGCTTGCCCACATGTTGATGACAGCTTTGAGGCTCTCTCCTCTCTTGGAGGCTTTTCTCAGGAGGAAGGGTGCCGAGCCGTGGGTGCACCGCAGTTTGTGGGTGGAAATACTCCCTGCGTGCAGGGAGGAATGTGAAAAACCTGAGCCCACAACCACATTGAGTCACTGGCCATGGCAAGCAACCGCGGGCCACGCTACCACCCAAGCCCTGAGCTTCTTGCGCTGGTTTTCTGTCATGTTTTGGTCTCCCTCAACGGAATTCCTTGACTTGACCACCTGGTGTCAGAGGAAAGCTACGGAGAAGTTTGGGCTTTGTCAGGAAAAAGAGGTTTCCGAGAGGCCAAGCGCCTTGGGTGACCCAAAGGAAGAGTGGTACCCACCTGGAAAGCGGGGCTTGGCATCTTCCAAGAGCATCCACGTCTGTGGGAGCCATCCCAAGACCCAGGAGCACACTGCTCGGGGCCTGGAGCAGCTGGGAGCAGGATGTGCTTCACGCACCACGTGTGTCCCATCCCAGAGGCGTGTGGGCTGCCCACGATGCGGCCAGTGTAGGGCTCGTTTGGGCTTTGAACCACCCCCAGTGAAAGGACCGAAAAATAGTTCTTTAAATCCACCCTTTCTATGTTCGACATCTCCATTTGTGACTCTCGGCTCCCCCCCACTGCTGTGGGGCCTCTCTGTGCCCCAAACCCCAGCTGACGGCCTTGTGTTTCCACGAGAGAGTCCCAAAAGGATCCAGGAGATCTGAGACACCCACCTGGAGGGGAGATTTTGGGGCAATAGCAGGAGAGCTCCCTCCTGCAGCACATCGGGGGCTGCTCTGGGGGTTCCTGCCCCACGGACCTGTCTGCCCCACAGATGTTTGGTGCTTATGCTGATGCCTGGTTGGAAAACAGCCTTGGAAAAGCAATTGTCAGTGCAGAGCTTCATCCCTGTGGCTCAGCAGCTTCTCCTAAGCCCTTGAAACCAGATTTAGGGAGTTTTTCCTGCCTCCTGGGTGGGGCTTTCCTCTGCACCCCAATACTCCTCTGCTGAGCTTACAGCCCATGAAGGCATGAACCCAAAACCAAACTGAAACCCAAACTGTTGTGACCTACTGATTTGGGTCGGCCCCGAGCACTTTCCCTCCCCATCTCTGAAACGATGCGTTAAGAACTCCTGCGGTGGCAAAAGGAAATGAAGTCGCCCACAGCCGGAGCCGCGGTGTCTGCAGGGGTGGCATTTGCAAAGCTGGGGTGTATCAGGGAGGAAAAGCACTCAGATCTGCGTGTAGGCAGCGGGAGAGGGTTTCGGACATTAGAAGCTGTTACAGGTGGGGATGCACCAAGCCGGAATAAAATAATATGGGAAACCGAGGGAGAAAGCTGAAGAAAAAGGGTGGGTGGATATGTGGATGGATGATGAAGCCCTGAGCAATCTGTCTGACCCCATAGCTGACCCTACCTCAGCCAGAAGCTTGGACAAGGGACCTGAGATCCCATCTAAGCCAAACTACCCCGTAATCCAACGCGAATTTCGCTATAAACCCTGCATACCACACGACGGTGTAAATCCAAGCACGCTCCTGCCTCTCTTTGCAGGAGCTGTTGCACAAGCCAAGGGGTTACCAGCACGCGAGGCACTAAATAAAAGGTGCAAAGTCCTTGTCTGGTTCCCCCTCTGGGCATTTCGGTGCCATCCCAGCCCCAGAGGCTTGAACACATCCCGGGAAGAGCCTGGAACCGGTCCCTGCCTTATGGTCTTGCTGGGCTGAATCAGCTCAAGGCAGTTCTTATCCTGACATGTCTAATTGATACCTTGGGTCCAAGGTGTCATTAAAGCGCTTGGATAATCGCTACAGGTACAGAAAGCCGGACTGTCAGTTTGAGGAGGGTGATTAATGTTCCCAAAATCCAGCGTGGGGTGTGGGAGGTGGGTAGGGGGGGAGCGGAGGGCTCCGAGGACTGAAACAGCTCCAGTGGGTCCCTGCAGGGAAGGGCCCTAGGGTAGGGGGCGTCCCCAGGGGGTCGGTCCCGGCTTCTCCGGCCGGGCCGGGCTGTGCACGCTGCGTTGGCACTCGTAGGCTCGGCGGGTGATTACGACCTCTCGTTTAATCTTTTTTTATTAGCATCAAACACCCATAGTCTTGTAAGTACATGTGTTCTCCTATTGACGCGAGGGAGCCTTTGATGCCGATTTACGGCAGCGAGGTGCAGCCAATCTATAATTGTACCCTAAAAAAGGGGGATATTAAGGAATTAGAGCCATTTCTGCAGATCCAAGCGATCCGATCCCCCTTTCTGCCACCATCCTGTGACACTTTGCCGTGTCTCTCCTGAGAAAGGGAGGTTGGACCCACCAAGGATATACCATGGGGGTCAAAACTACCCTTGGGTTACGGGGTCAAGCTGATTCCCCCCAAAACTTTATCCTTGGCTCTGCAAAACCAAGAGAACCTTGGGGCAAATGTTGGTTGGATAGCCCCAGGAAGGGAATAAACCTAATTAAATGCCCATATTAAGGAATGGGGACGACGGAGGTCGGAGGAGACCCTTTATGCATCATCTTCGGGCATATAGGCTCCTCCGGTTCCTCGTGCCACCGCGATGGGCTGGAGGCATTGGCAGCGCGAGAAACAGGTCATCGCGGTGGTGTTTCTTGGCAGAGGAGCCTTTGCTGGTGCTAAAGAGGCGGTTGGTAAATAGGCCACTGAAAGCGGAGCAGATTTAGTTAAAGGCATTTATTTTCTTCTTAGCACTGAGTTAAACTCCGCAGCAAGTAGGTCACCCCATACTTTTCACAACGGCAATCGCTACGGGACCTGGCTGCCTCCATTCTAGAAGAGGTTTTGGGCACTGTCTGTCTGCATCTTGGCCTTTTCCCATGAGCTGCAGGCACTGGATCCGGTCCCTCACTGCCTGCCAGGGATGCAGAGGGACACGGTGTCTGTCCCCGCTGTCACCCTGCTCTCCTCCAACACCCGGCACAGCCTTGGCTGTGTCCACACTCCAGACCGCATCCATCAGAGCTCCCTCGCTGTAACCCAGGCAGTTACACCCCTTGGCCTGATCCAGTTGTCCTCGGCACCCCTTGGAGTCTCCCAGAGAAAGAGGGTGTCTGCGGTAGGTGGTTCACCCCATCCTGAGTTAGGCAGCTTGGAGAAGCTGGCCAAGGTGCCCTCTGGGTGCTGCATGTAGGGTGCTGGAAAAGCCCAGGTGGTGGGAATGGGGTGCAATGGGGGATCTTGGGGTGCAGGGACAGGCTCAAGGCAGGGCTCACTGGGATCCTTTTTGGGGTCTTGTCCCCACTCAACTGCAGAAACCCCCACCCAAGCCCATTCACCTACTGAATCTCACTCCAGCGCTCCCTGAGACCTCTCCGAGCAAGCGGTGTGCTGTTTCTCAGATGGGGAAACTGAGGCACAGCACGGCAATAGGGCTGACTCGCAGCCTGCAGCACAGCACAGGGTACAGGCTGGGTAAGACGCATGGCCCATGATGTCAGATTAGACAGCCAGGTTCCCAGATCTCTTGCTCTTCTAATTTTTTTGCTTTCCACCAGTATTTTTCCCCCTCATTTCTTTCAACGGGTCATTTACTGAGTCAGAGATCCCCCGAGCGATGAGCTCATGGAGCGGCTGGCGCGCGGGAGACCCGGGGACATGGGGACGTGCCACAGCCGGTCGTTCCAACCCCCCCACCCCGTGCCCTGCTCACACCGGGACATTTGCACCGGCACGGGGGCACGCTGCAGCCAGACCCCGCGGGGCTGAGCCTCACCTGGAGGCGCCGAGCCCCCGGGGACCATGTCGTCCCGCTTCCCACTCCCGGCTCGCTGCAGACGGCTTCAGCCGGCTGCATCTGCAGGCAGCAGATTTACAACCACCCCATCGTCATTCACTGTCAAATTAACAGCTGAGGCAAAACAGGAGAGAGTCGGCATGCTCCTTAGCCCTCTTTCCCTAAATATTCCCTTTTTTCCCCTAATAAAAGCCTCCTGCAGCTGCCCCTCGTCTCCCTGGCCTCAAACCAAAGCTTTTGGTGGCAGGAGCATCCCATGCGGGACGGCCCATCCATGCAGAAACCCCCCTGCCTGGGCACACCAGATTTACACTGGCTTCGAAACATAAATGTCAAGTGATGGGGCTGCGTAAATTACTTTTAATAAGAATAATGCTGCGTCTCGCTGGCATGTTAATACATATATTACCCATGCTGAGCGCAGAGGGCTCAGCGGGACGCTGAGCGTTTAATACACTTGTTCGAAATGCTCATCAGAGGGAAATCAGTGTCTCCCACTGGCAAACCCCAACGTGCGCAGCTCAAGCGTGGAGCGGTTTAATGCTCTCTAGCTGGGTCACAGGCACGCGCTCCCCGTCCCCCCCCCCGGCAGCCCCACCGCCAGCGCTGGCATGAAACCGCCCCGTAAAAGCGAAGACGCCGGGCTCGCGGCGTGCCGGCAGCTCCCCGGGGCCGGTGGCAGCCGGAGGCTGGGTCGTGGCGGGTGCTCGGGGTGGGCAGAGGTTGGGAGCGGAGGGGGTAAATGCGTGAAGGTGTCCGCATCCCGAAGGGGACTAAAACGGGGTGAAGCCGCGCTTAGACCTTGGTTCCCCAACATTCAAGGGGGAGATGCTCCAGCACTAATCCCCTTAACAACCCCCCTTAATCCTCCCCTATCTAAACAGCGATAGTTTCCAGGGCCCCTTTTACCCCCCTCCCGCCTCTGCCCGCTCTGAATGAAGGGCTTTGATGCTCTCAAGACCTCTTTATATTTGGGAGGGTGCTTTTCGTGCCAGAGCCGCGCGCGGGCTGTGGAGCGTGAGCTCCGCCGTCGCCTCATTGCATTCGCGGGCTGGAGGGCTCAGGAAGAGACTGATTTACGATTCCCTAAAAGTGATTTATGCCCTTTCAGAGTGGAGTGGCAGAGTCCCCCCCTCACGCACGCACACCCCTTCCCTGTTGAAAGTTTTAAGATGGATTCACAGGCAGCATCCGACAAAAAAAAAAAAAAGAAAGGGGGTTCCCCCCGCAGCCCTCCAACCGCCAGCGCTGCGGCTATAATTACCCAACCTGTAATCAAGGTAATTTGCATCCAGCACGACCCAGAGTTGCACATGCCCGACAGAATTTTCCAGCCCGCTGCAATCCTGCAGAGCAGGGCGAAAGGTTTTATAAGGAAAATCCTGCCGCGTCACTGTGTTCCGCGGGGTCTTGCGCAAGCGCCCGGCGCTGGGGACAGCAGCGGGAGAGGGTGCGATCCGGCTGCATTAAGGTATTAACTTAAATGTAGGTGGTGCTCAGCGATTGTTTCTAGATGTGGGGTTTCTCCCCCAACTGTGCATCCCTGTTTTGCCTGGATCTGCCCGCAAAGATCCCTACTGAACCCGGCGATGAGTCTCGGCCACTTGCCTAAAGAAATTATCGCTCGTGCCCCATTTGAGCCGGTGTATAAATCCCCCCCCGCTATGTCTTTTAGACCTGTTGGCTGTATTAATATCAGTGCTGAGCCAAAGGTCTCAAAGGTAATGAAATTCCTACGGTGTTGATGTAACCGGGTGAAGGCAAGGGACGGTATTTCTACCTCGGGGAGGTCTGGGTGAGCTCCACACCAGCATAACCTTTGGAGCCTCCCTGCCAGAGAGAGACGTTAATGCTGCCCAAAGCCCAGCAGAAACTTCACCCGGAGCCCGGATCCCGCTGGCGAATGGAAAACCCATTTTTCAGGTCGTGCTTTAGAGTTAGCGAGACTTCGCTCAAAAGGGCAAGTTAGGAACCACTGGCACCCGTGCTCCCTCCATCCCAGGACTCATGGCTAGCTGCTGGCTCAAATAGCACCCAAAAGCCCACAGGTATCACGGCCAGGGGAGCTTTCACCCAACCCCATCACACCTCCAGCGCAACCATCCCCAAGGATGGCGAGGGAAGCCGCGTGGTGCCGTGACCCTTTGAGCATCCTCCAGCCATGAGTACAAGCAGGGGACCCCCTGGATCCCCCCTTTCCCAGTGGGGACCAGTAGCGGGACAGTGATACGATGCTCATGCTGGAGCCCGGGCTGTGAGGAGCGAACTGCCAGCTCCCCCCGGCTCATAAATCACCGTCTGTCCCGTGGCCCGACGTTATCATTCATCTCTGAGTCCACACAAATCAATGCGGCTGATGGCTGCCGTCTGCAAAACACCGCTTTTTGCCGGATAACGCGGCATTAGGAGCTGGAGGGAGAGGCCATTTTTAAAAGCTGCCAGTAAAGTGTTTTACAGGACGGCCGGTAATTTATTTTAAAATAAATAAGTTCAGCAGAGGAATGACAGGAAGAAAGTGAATGCGCCGGTTCCCAGCTTTCCCCGGATTGAGTTATTTTGCTGAACAATAATTGTTGGTTTCTCCTTTGAACTTTCTTTTCGTGGTGTTAAGAGCGTTTCTGCACAATTACAACAGCTGCTGCGCGGGGACTGGGCGAGAGTTGCCGGGGATTTGCGTCTTGGGTGATGAGCCCTCAACGCGTGCGCCTGCCCCGGACGGGAGATGAGGATTTACACAGGGATTAGCCAAGGATCAGGGACTCTTGGCCAGAGCTGGCTGGAGTGGAAGAGCCAAAGCATCTGCTCGGCTCTCTCAAGTCCCTCGTGGTAGGACCAAAAGCATCTGGATGAGGTTGGGGCTTGTTGGGGTCAATGGGAGAACTTGCAGCTTCTGATGGGTCTTACGTGGGATCAGGCTCGGCCACCACCGAAGGATGCCTCTAGTTAAACCAGCTGCTGCAGCCAGTGCTTGGCCTCTCCAGGAGGGATCAGGCCTGGTTTCTTGCCCTCATAAGGTCCCTGTGAAGCAGTGTGGGGTGAACTCTGAGCAGTCAGAGCCTGCCCCGTCCCATCACGTTCACCGAGGGGTCTGTGTAAAGGCGTGTTGCACACTTGAGCTCGTGTCCTCGCTCCAGGTCCTGCCCGAAGACCATGCCTGGAGCAGCCGTGAGTGCACAGAGCCCTCCAAAATACCGGTGACTTCAGAGGGACCAAGGTTTTTGGGCAGAAATATCAATGCCCAACAGCACTGCTGCCCAAGACTGTGCGGCATCACTTGGGCAAGGTGACACTCTGTGCCTCCCTCATCCCTCGTGCCATACCCCGGCGCTGGGGCACATCACAGCTCACCTCGGCTCCATGTCGAGCTGACCCTGGTCGAACCAGCCCAGTCTGGGGAAAGCCGCATTCACATCGTGCATCTCCCCGTGGTAATCCCTCTGGAGTCGACAGACTTGGGAGGAGGCCAGCTGGGCACCGATTCCTGCAATTTATCCCATATTTAACCTGCCCACAACCAGCGTCATCGACTCCAAAGCGCGCGGCTCTCCCTCTCCTCCTCCTCTTTCCAGACGGAAACAGTTCCAGATGCGGAGGAAAGCTATTTCCATTTCAGACGCAACTGCTGCCCGCTCGTGTCCACGCTGGTCTTCCTGTCCATTTGCCCAGGTTGATAGACACTGCCAACGTCTACCGGGGGAGCTGGTGTCTTTTATTTGATGAATGGACGTAAGTGGAGAAAATAGGTATATTTTCCAGCTTTTATCAGACCACCAAAGCATTTCCCAGAAGAGCCACCCCTGGCCTCCATTAGCTCATCCCTAAGTACGAATCTCCAAGCTTATAAATTTTACTAATGCAGAATCTCTGGGGAAGAGGGATGAAATACGGCCCTGGCTGTTACAAAAAGGGAGACGTTAAAATCTGTTGCTCGCAGGGAACGTTGAATCTCAAGTGCTGGAAGAGCAGCTCAGACAAATCCCCGTCGGGAAGGCGTTCTGCTCGGGCCAAGATAACCAAGCGGGTGACTTGGTCCCATCCCACCTCATTGACCGTAACTTCAGGATAACAACCACCTGGCTCCGGTGGAAGTGAGCCTTGAGGTGAGGAGTCCTCTCCTTGCTCAGGGGTTTGGTTTGCTTTTACGACGCTTTTAAAAACGGCTCAGTAAACGCTTGAGAGCCATGTAATCCCCAGCAAACCCGAATCCACCTGTCAGTGACAAACCCAGCCTCTGCGCACACCGGTTGCTAGAAAGCTTTTCAGCTGGAGTTGTCCAAGTGTTTTGCCAGGGAAATCACAACCATTACCTCAATTTTATAGAATAAGAAATTAGGGCACCGGGAGGAGAAATGTTGTGGCTGAGGTCACCGGCGAGCTGATGGCAGAGCCAGGAATGAGCACGCAGCAGATAAGGTACAACCAGGTGATTAAGGACTCCCAACCCTTTCCAGGGATGGATGGAACAGGCGGAGCTGGAAACTCAAAGCTCTGCAGCAGCTGTGACTGCTTTCACCCCAGAAAGCAAACATCTTGTCGCTTGTTGATCTGGTCGCTTGAGAAAAGACCCTGTGGGGTGAGAAGGTGCTAAAATAACGATGTGGGAATCAACCTGGGTTTGGGTGAAAAGATGGAGCAATGCTAGGAAATGTGTCCAGCTCACTAGGCACGGTCCTCTCCGTTGCCACTCCTTGGATTTGCAACTTGCAGGGCAAAGCAAGGAGAGCAAAGAAGTCCCATGGATAAACCATTCTTTCCCCTTCCCCCCGGCAGCTGCAGCTCAGTCTGACCCAGATGTGGGAAGAGATGGATCCGGGGCTAAGGGGGCAGGTTTTGCAGACGTTGCAAGCAAAGGACATTCTTGAAGAGGGTCGCTCCTGATTGCTGGGTTTATGAAACGCAATGGATACGGTGGTGCGCCTTGGAGTGATCCTCGTCTCTGGTGTCTGCAGCAAGGTGCACTGCTTCGGCAGGACGAAACAAGGTGCGAGCAGGTATGGCTCATCCCCGGAGCTTAGTCATGGAGTTAAAGGGTGGTGTCATCAGCACACAAACAGAAAACTCCCCACTCTGAGTTTCATCCCGACATGATGACAGGGGCAGACTGAACTGGCTTTGCCTCTCCAAAGCTGTTGAGTTTCCAGAAATCCCATTTACTGCCCTTCTCCAGGCTCTGGGGAGGGAAGAAGACACTGAGTGTACACAAAACAACGCAGCAGCGAACCCTGTAGGAGGGAGCTGAGACCCCCCCGTTGCTCATTGCACAAGGTGTGGTGCAGACACAGGTCCAAAGAGGAGCTGATCGTTAAAGAGGGATTCGTTAGACCCAACTTCAGAGCCCCCTGCAAGTCTTTGCCCCGAGTCACATGTGCAACAGCCCAAATCTCTTCTGTGTCTTCAGAAATGGTGAAGCTGAGGGTGTCCCAAATCCCAGACACGCTCTACATGGCTGGGCCGGTGCCATCAGGCGCTGCGGCTGGTTTGAAGCGCTGCAGAACTGGTTCGTGTGTGACGGGCCAGGCGGCTCCCGACTCTGCGGGCGGATAAAGGGGTGTTTTCTTCGCTGTCCCCTCAGCCGACTCTAGTCACCCTAATCCATCGCGATGACGCCAAGTAACGCGCATTTTGCTGGGAGGAAGCACACCGTGCAAGGCTTTGATACTCAAGCTCCAAAATCCCAGGGTGAAACTGTGATTCCTTGCATGGGACAGCTTCATTGGTGATGGTGGATTTTACTCTAGTCCCAAGACCTCTTGGCAGAATAAAACTGTCCTCAGTGGTGGCACTTTGGGTGCAGAGCAGGTCTGACCCTTTTAGATGCCGAAGTCAAGCGTGCAAATGCCTTGGTGCCCCTACACCTGAAACCCAAAGCCACTGCTGGTTGTCACCATGTCCTGTCCTTGCCCCCATCCTTCTGTCTTATTTTTAGCTCACCAGATGGAGACTTCAAAAGCAAATCCCTTTGCAAACAGAGAGGCGAGCCTGGCTCATCCTGGCAGAGGTTGTTTCGAGGTGGATTTGCTGCGCGTGGGTATGAGCAGCCACCAGCCGCTGTGAATCACAGGGTTGCAAATGCTGAGTAAAGGTCCACTCCCTGGAGCTGAGCACTGTGATTCAGGGAGCAGGAGTGTGCACAAGGCCATGGCTGCCGTGGAGGTCTGGGGGCTCACGGCCTATTCCCTACAACCAAAGCCTAGGTCGGGTGAGATATTCCAACTTGGTGGGCATTAATCCCATCAAATCCCAACCCAGTGGGGATTGAGGGTGGGCAGTGACCTCTGGTATGGCTCAGCTGCTGAGATCTCCAATGACCAGGCACCTAATTCCCAGTGAGATGGGCTGGGGCCAAAGGGAAGCCTTGGGGAACTGAGTGCCGAGTCCTGGAGGAAAGAGGAACTGGGCCTGGAGCATCATTTCACAGGTGTGAGGATGTGAAAGAAAAAAGGGGAAGGAGAGGAGAGGAGAGGAGAGGAGAGGAGAGGAGAGAAGAGAAGAGAAGAGAAGAGAAGAGAAGAGAAGAGAAGAGAAGAGAAGAGAAGAGAAGAGAAGAGAAGAGAAGAGAAGAGAAGAGAAGAGAAGAGAAGAGAAGAGAAGAGAAGAGAAGAGAAGAGAAGAGAAGAGAAGAGAAGAGAAGAGAAGAGAAGAGAAGAGAAGAGAAGAGAAGAGAAGAGAAGAGAAGAGAAGAGAAGAGAAGAGAAGAGAAGAGAAGAGAAGAGAAGAGAAGAGAAGAGAAGAGAAGAGAAGAGAAGAGAAGAGAAGAGAAGAGAAGAGAAGAGAAGAGAAGAGAAGAGAAGAGAAGAGAAGAGAAGAGAAGAGAAGAGAAGAGAAGAGAAGAGAAGAAGGAAAGGAGGTAAAGGAAAAAGGAAAGGAGAGAGGAATACTTCCTTTAATGCTAGTAAATTGAATGCCCTGGGGGAAAAAAAACCCAAGAGTTTCCTCCCCAGTGTTTGTTTTTGAAAATATTGTTGCTAAACATGAACCATGGGCCAAACCCACTGGGCGTAAATTGGCCCTGCCCCAAACACTTCAAAGGAGCCAGGCTGCCTTACACCACCAACACATTTGGCCCAAGGAAGACTTTTTCTTGGCAGTCGGATCTTCCAGCCACGCCAGGGCTCAGCTCGCTCTGGCCCAAGCGAGGTGCTCTGATGAAAGCTCCCCTCGCTTGGCTCCGCAGCCCAGCACCATCCCGGGTGCAAACATTGGAGGAGCTGGCAAGCACGCCAGGCTTGGGTTGGGCTTCTTTCACTCCTAGCATGTGGCAGGCTGAGCGCTTCATGTATAGAAATGAATAAATTCATTATCCAGAAGTCAGAATAATATCCACAGATCCAAACTGTACCATGGAGGGGTGTGAGGGACACCACATTTGGGCGTGCGGGGGGGAAAACCAAGCATTTTCCTGTGTCTCTGTGCACACAAGGGTTGGCTTTTGGCTTAATAAACCCAGGAGAAACCCTTTTGGCTCTAGCACCAACCTAAAAGATGCACGTGTGTGTTGAGGAATAAACCGTTCTAAGTTGTGGGATTATGGAGGGAATTTATCTTTTATTCCTGTAGCCGCTCTCATCGCTGCTCGTCCCAGCTCGCGTGAGCCGGAGCCCCTACGACGAGTTGGGACTTATCTAGACAGGCTTCTTAGCACTGCCGAAACTCGGCAGGAAAGGGCGATCGAATGGGAAACGTGACGGCGGGGAGATGACCCCCTCTTGCCCACCGCTGAGGGGTTCAGGGTGGTTTCGTCCCAGGTCACGTTTGGACCAAGCAGCTTTGCACCTCGGCCATGTGAAGGGGAATGAAGAGCTCACAGGGGACCGGAGCACACATCCCCCAGATTTAAGAAGAGGAGATAAAGCACTGGGACAATTAAAAACATTCTGTAACGAAGACTCCCGCTCTTTTTCAGGCAACAAACCCCAGGGTGAAGCAAGCAGAAGGGATTTGCCTCCAGACCCATCTCTCCCATTTTCCACCTGCCCCCAGTCTCCCCAGGGACCAGTTTTCAAAGGATCCTGCCCAAATGTTGTGCCCCGAAAGACAGTGAGATCTGAGGCAAGGGAGATGACCTTTTTTTGCCTTACGTCTAACCAATTTAGGGGCCAAAGAGTTAATTTCTTCCTGGCTTGAGCACTTTTGATGCTCCTGAGATGAACAGGCACTTCTGAAACTGTTTCCCTGGTGATTTTCCAAGCCTTTGGAAATGGCATCCCTGGATTTGAAGTCCCTTGGCCATTTGCTGCCATTTTTCTCCCTACTGACTCGGAAAGTTTTGTTCTAGCAATGGAAAAAAATAGACAGAAATGTCCAAGAGAAGGGGAAAAAACACAGATTTGGGGGAGGGGAGAAAGGTCTGGGAGAGGAATATTTCCAGAGGCAGCGAGTCATGGGAAAAATCCGTTGTTTGCCTGGAAAACAGACTCTTAACCATGCGAGACACGGCAGAGTGGGAAGGTTTCTTCAGTTTGGCCAACCAAAGGCAGATTTGGGGAAGGAGGGGGCTGTTTTAAGCGTTTGTTAATCAGTTCACATAACCATGACCGATCCCAGCACCCCCCGCGTTCGCATCCGGCCGAACCTCTCCGGCAGCTCGCAGTGTGTTTTCACCCGTTCAAGCATCCCTTCATCCCTCTTTCCTCTCTCTGCTGCTTCCAACCCTGACACCTTGCTTTTCCGGCTCTTCCCTCAGGCTTCTTTTTCTTGCCAAAACCAGTCCTCCTGACTACAATATTTTGTTAATAATACAGGGTCGTCTCCAGCCATCAATTTTTAATCATAACTCCATTCCGGGTCAAGAGGGAACTTTGTTTAAACCCAGTAGAAGCACCGTTTTCCTACCACGAGGATTATTTCACAGAAGCATGAGTCATTTCTCTTCCTGTTGACATGTTTTATTTTGTTGAATTTACGCCTGACAAATTTAGGAGGCAAAGAATGAGCCTGAACATCTCGTAAGGGCGGCGATTTTTCATAAAGGGCTGTTTGAGAAGGAGGCATTTAAGGCAGAATAAATCTCTCCTTGCACAGGGAAACACACGGGGGGAAAAAAAAAAAACCCCAACAACCCTATAAGGTAGTAAATTGTGAAGTTGTTGTTTTTAAAAAGACCTCAGAAGTCCCCGAGCTCTCGCCGTTGTTGAGGAAATCAGGTTTTTTTGGCAGCTGGGCAAGAAGAAAAGGGGAAAAAGAACAGCAACAAAAAGTCAAGTGAAATCTTCCCACCAAGAAATAATTTATCCAAGATTTCATCTGCAGGCACATCCAAAAGCAATTACAGGAGCCTCATTACCATTATTTATTGAACCACCCCCTCTAGCTAGAGGAAAAGCAACATGCATAACGAAAACAAGAGGAAAAGGCCTCTTATAAAAATAGTTAGAAGTCCATAAAGGCTGCCGGACGATGTAAAGGAAAACCAACAAAGAAACCGCGCTGGAAAGCAGATGAAATCCTTGTGTGGTGCCTGGGGGGAAACCAAGAGGGTCACGTCCAGTTGCATGTCCTGGCTGCGTTCAGGTGCCTTCGGACCTTCTACTCCTTCTCACAGGGAGCAGGAGGAAGGCTCGGCTCTGCTTATGCAGTGCCCAGCTCCTCAGTTCACAGGCAAGGAAGGCAAAACCTCCTGGAAACGTAACAGGCAGCCTGGGAAATACACTGGGAAAATATTCCAGAGAATAGACACCGTAGGGCCAGGACACAGCTGTCCCCTTGCCCTGCCCACCTGCCGGTTGGAGGTGATGGAGAACATCAAGAGCGGCCAGGGGCCACATTCACATGTGGTGCGTGGGTGGGTGGGTGGGTGGGTGGATGGATGGATGGATGGATGGATGGATGGATGGATGGATGGATGGATGGATGGATGGATGGATGGATGGATGGACAGCCCTAAGCGCACGTTCCCTCTCTTTTAATTTCCATTGGTAATTTTCTTTGGAGACTCTTGGGTCTGCAAGGAGCACCCATGATTTAAGAAAACCAACAACTTTGCACTGAAGAGGAATTCAGTTTTTTTAATAAAAATGAACCTTAATGCCAAAATATCCCCCAGGGCTAAAACCCCTGTGTGCGATGTCCCAGCCCATGGGGAATAGATGTACACATTCATTTCCGTGATGAATATCACCTCAACACCAGTCCCCGCATCCAATTTCCTTGGAGGGCAATTTCACTGGGGCTTCAGCATCATCGGAGCTGCAAAAGCAGCCCTCTGGTCCTGCCTCCCTCTCCTCCTCTCTCTTGGTGATCCAGGGAGGTGGCCACCTATGAGACCGCAGGGAGGACCAGGTCTGGAAGCTCCTGCTTCCAGCACATCTGCACATCGAGAAGGAAAACGGGAGTTTCCCAAGACAACAAAACTCCCCAAGACCTTTGAAGTCATTCTTACAATGGATATATTTGTTCAAGAGGTCTTGAACCCATTTGGTCGCCCACCCTGTACGTTGTCCTCCTCTGGGTCTGTCTCTCATAGCTTTAAGAATAAATCAAGCAATTTCTCCTCAAAATTGGTCGTGCCCCCGGGATACCCCACATTTGAGGGATCTGTCAGTAGTCTCTGGGGCTGGAGATTGCAACCTCAACCTCTCACATTCCTGGGAGGGGAAATAAAGTCCCATTTTCACTAGGAGAGCTCCAGGGTGGTGCAGACGATGCATTTGAACAGTGCGGTGGGAGGAGAGGAGAAGGGCCAGACATGCAACGGGAACACGAAGAGATGAGCGGTGGGTGGGACGTGTCCATCACCGAGGGACACCGCAACCATCGCTGCCTCGATCTGGAGGGGATGCACCCAGACATCATCTCTACACCCCAAAAAGAGTCTCCCTGGAGAGTTACAGGGACAACTGTGCATCGCAGAGGTGACCAACTCAACTCGGTTTCCCACCAGCCTGAGCAGGTGACAACCAAACCCCCGGGCAGAGTCACACCTGGGTTAGAAGGGATGTAACCAAATTTTGGTGTTATCAAAAATATCCTACAGCCAGGAGAGAGAGAAAAACATTATGGGAGAATGGGAGAAGTGAGAGTGTGCTTTTTCCCCTTTTCTTAAAAAAAAAAAAAAATTGGTTTCTTTTACACTTTTTATTTAAAGGGGCAGCGGGGAACAGGGAAAAGCGGTGCGCATTGCTTGGGGCAAAACAAGGGGGAATTGGGGCCATACAAACACTGCGGGGGAATGTCGGAGAATCCGCAGCCCAGCGCGCAGTGCCTGCCTGGGAGAGCCGCCTGTACGCGCCCGCGCAGCTCCGCCAACGCGCTATTTCCACAGATACGGCAGAAGATACGCGGCTTTTGCGCCCGGCATTTCCCGCACCCCCAAAAATGCATTTGTCGGGGTGGGGTTTTTCTCGGAATGAAGAAGGATGCTCGGCGGCGGGGGGTGCTCGGCGCTGCAGGTGCCGGGGGGCAGAGCCCACCCCCACCCCGCCGGCTGAGCCTGGAAGCGCTCATCGCATTAGTCATAGGTCACCGGGACGGCTCCGAGTTAAGACATGCACGAATCATCATGGAAATCTCTCCCCATTCCCACGGGAGCGAGCTGGCACCGAACCGCGCGTGCCCTGGCTTTGTATTATTATTATCTTTATTTATTGTTGCTGCTTTTTCCTCCTAGGAAAGCCCCAGGTGGATCCACAATCCCCCTTCCCCTCGAGAACAGCCCATCGGTGGGTTTTAAAAGCACCCAAAGCCTGGGGAGGTGAAAGGAAAGTCCTGAGCCCTTGGAGGGAAAAGAAAATAAAGCCCGAAGAAACGATTTCCTTCCTTAAATAAATTATTAGCAGTTCAAAGACCGGCGCTGCGGTTTGGCGACTGATAAAGATCGAATTCTTCTTTCTATTAGTGCTTTGCTTTCCTAAATTAATAGGTATTTAAATTAGGAAAGAAAAAAATGGACTGGGGAGGTGTGTGTTCACTCAGGAGTGGATAATTCCAAGGTTGGATCCTAAATTGAAATTCCCGAAGGAAAAAAAACCAGATATAAATATGCCCTGAAAAAAAAGAAAACCCACACGGTTTTTATTTAAGAGTCGGTGTGTTTCGTGTCCGGACCGAAAACCACAACTTTAAGCCCCGAAAACCTTTTTCAAGAACGTATTTTTGCTCTTTTTAAAACAGAGTTTCTTATTTTCAGTGCTTTTTCCCTTCAGCGCTTCCAGTCTTTGTCCATCAGGTAACTTATCCATACGTTTAAAAGGCAGCTTTTGGGAAAGGAAAAGAGAGAAACCTGCCAAAAATCAGGTATTTTAGGACTTGTTCGCTTTTTTAATACTATCTCCGAGAAACTTATTTAACTGGTTCCTGTTTTTTGGGGGTTTTTTTTAATATAAACCACCTGCACCGAGCACCAAGTGACTAAAACCTCCGGGACGCTGCGTGGTCGGACAGCGGAGGGTGTTGGCTTCCCATTTTTGCCCATTTTCAACCCATTCTCATGCAATTTCTGAGCCCACGCGCTTCAAAGTGGCCTTAAACTCCGATTCTCAGGGCGGGTGTTTTTGCGGAGCACCAGTTGCCCACGGCATCCCGCGTTTTGTCCCTCAGCTCAGGAAAGGACCGATTTGGATTTGAAAAAATAAAAGAAGGGGAGGAAAAATATAAAGGAAGGGAAGGGGGGGTGGAGGAAACAAGAAGAAAACCCCATAAATTAACAACTAGGATTAAAAATTGGAAGGAAAAAGCTTGGGAGGGGGTTGAGGCGTGGGGAAGTGACCGGGGTGGTCCCCGGCTTTGAGGGATGCTGTGAGCAAAGATGCGGGAAAATAGGGGGGGAGGGAGGGAGGATTAAGGGGACCCTAAAAGCGCAGGAAATATGGAAAAAATAGGCCTTTGTTGGGACAAAAATCTCTCAAAAAACCCCCAAAAAAACAACAACCAGATGGAGAAAAAGGGTAAAATGAAGGGGGAAGGTGCGTGGCGGTGCCTCCCCACAACTCATCCCCTCGGCTCGGGTGGGGGGCGGATTTTGCGGGGTTTAAGCCCAGACACATCATTATTTTGGGGCTTTTTTCTCTTTCTTTTTTTTCTTTTTTGGTGGGGAGAGGCGGGACGGGGGAAACAGCGAGAATTGTTGCTCGAGTCACCCGGGACTGCCCGGCCCCGGTTAATTATTCTCCGACAGTCGCTGTTTTTATTTCTTTGGGCATTTCAGCGTCTGCGTTTCAGTGTCGGTTTAAAAGCATCGCCCGGAGCATCTTTCCCATTAATTAAAGTGCAAAATCTATGCCAGACATCCCAGAGCACGGCTCCCCCCCTCCCCGCTACCCCAACCCCATTAGCACACCGTAATGCTCAATTAACATGTTCATCGCTCTTAATTAGAGCCGGGAGGCTCTGCTTTGCCTCCCCAGGCTCCCCCTAAATCCCGGGGGTCCCCCTTGACACCTCTCAACTTGCAACTCCCCTCAAACCCCAAAGCAAGGAGGGGCCACAAGCTGGCTGGACACCCACCCCCACCCATAGGAGGAAATGGGAATGCGTGTCTTGGTCACTGCTCCACCCCAGACTGTCCCCGCGGACAAGAGACAAAGGTCTGGTGCCACTGGAGGTGACACCTTTCCTCTCCTGGTGTCAGCGGGATTGCATCCAGGCGGAAGGTGGACAGGAAGGGAGAAGGAAAATGTATTCCTCGAGGGAAACGCACAGGTAGGTGCAGCTGGATGGGCTGGAGCAGCTGTTTTAGGGTGATCTCTCCATTCTGGTGTCCCAGAGGAAAGGGACTAACCAAGGTGACACAGGCAGAAGATGCCAGTCAAGGCTGGCATGAGGATGTGACCAAGGGGACAGTAAAAAGGGGGTGGGTGGGATGATCCCTGCATCCCAGCAGTCCGGGATCAGCCATGACAGACCTGTACCCCAAATACCGCAAGGCCGAGGAGAGGATGGAGGACACATGTCCCCAGCACGGAAGAGGCCAGATGTGGCCAGGCCTTGGCTGAGGCCAGATGTGGCCAGGCCCTGGCTACCGGCTGCTCCTATTGTTTGGGGGAGGGTGGAGATGTCCCCATTGTTCTGCATGGGGGGCAGGAGGGGAACGCTGTTGCTCTGCCCCATGGTGGCTGCTGGCACTTCTCCATTGTCTGGAGAGACTATGAGCAACTCTCTGTTGTTCTCCGCAGGGGACAGTGGGGACAATTTCATTGTACCAGGGGGACTGGGTGGGATGCTGAGACTTGGGCAAATTTGGGCCTAAAATGGACAAGGAGGATGGTCCGTCCCAGACTTGGGGTTGGGGCAGGAAGGGAAGAGAGAGAAAAGAGCTCCTCTGGGGAGTGTTAACTCTGAAACCTACAGCCCAGCCTTGAGGGTGGGAGAAACCCAGAGGGAGGGGACAGGGTGGGGGGGATTTGCAGCAACAACAGACCTTGGGCTGCCCGGCCAGGTGGAGGAGACCAAGAAGGTGGGAGCTGGAAGAGGTATCCAGGAGCAAGACACATTTCGTGGAGGCACAAGGTGCCCGTGGTGGGGGCTCAGGTTCGTGGCTCTGGGGTGAAACCTTCTCCCCAGCTCCATAACAGCCCCTCCACAGCCCCGGGACTTGAAGTTTTCTCAGTGTGGGCAAACGGTAAAATGTGTCGCTTAGACGTGAAGGACAAGGAAGGCCAAAAGCAGCAGCCGCTGGGAAGAGAAGAACAGTTGCAATTATCCAAAGTTGGAGTTTTGCCAGCAAAACTTTTCTTTTTGTTTCTCTTGGCTCCTCTTGATCTCAATTGCATTTAAAAAAAGAGATTAAAATCAGTTTCTTTTCTTTTCTTTCTTTTCTTTTCTTTTCTTTTCTTTTCTTTTCTTTTCTTTTCTTTTCTTTTCTTTTCTTTTCTTTTCTTTTCTTTTCTTTTCTTTTCTTTTCTTTTCTTTTCTTTTCTTTTCTTTTCTTTTCTTTTCTTTTCTTTTCTTTTCTTTTCTTTTCTTTTCTTTTCTTTTCTTTTCTTTCTCCTCTTCTCTTCTCTTCTCTTCTCTTCTCTTCTCTTCTCTTCTCTTCTCTTCTCTTCTCTTCTCTTCTCTTCTCTTCTCTTCTCTTCTCTTCTCTTCTCTTCTCTTCTCTTCTCTTTTCTCTTCTCTTCTCTTCTCTTCTCTTCTCTTCTCTTCTCTTCTCTTCTCTTCTCTTCTCTTCTCTTCTCTTCTCTTCTCTTCTCTTCTCTTCTCTTCTCTTCTCTTCTCTTCTCTTCTCTTCTCTTCTCTTCTCTTCTCTTCTCTTCTCTTCTCTTCTCTTCCCTTCCCTTCCCTTCCCTTCCCTTCCCTTCCCTTCCCTGTTTCCATTCCCTTTCCTCTTTCTCTCCTTCTTTCCTTTTCATCCCCAAAGGGGCCGCAAAGCACCACAGAATATGCGAGGAGATAATCCTGTTTTTCACCCTCAGTGCCTAAAAAGCTGTCTCAAAAGTCCCAGATTCGCCTAAAAACACCCAAGGCGAGCACCCTCCAAAGTTACGGCACTGCTCCAGCAAACCCAGAGCAGGCAATTAAACTGTTAATTAAATCCCCCAACCCTTTATCCATATCTACATGCAAATAGGCAATACACGTAACCGCAGGGGTAGCCCTAAGCACACACACGCAGCTCTGCAGGTCCTTTCATCCCCAAATCGCCGGCGGTGTATTTAGGAGCAGGAAAAGAGGAACAAATCATCTCCAAATTGTTCAACTTCCCCTCCATGAAAACTCTTTCTGCCAGGGATGAAGAGCAATCAGGGTCGCTGCGGTGCTTGTCCACCGTTAATTGCGGGGGGGGGGGGGGGGGGGGGAGGCAGGATTTGGGTCCTTTGGGGGCTGTTTGTACGCCGAGGGCTATCTGGGGGGTAAATAACCCCTCCTGAACCAGTATCTGCGGGCCCTGCACACCCAAGGGGTGCTGGGCTTGAGCTAAGAGCACCCTCCCACGGGGCTGTGCCGTGGGATGAAGGATGCTGCAAAGCGCCGGGGCTGGTGGCCACCGTGGGGTGTCCGTGGGCCACCAAAGACAGGCAGGAAGAAGCACCTTTTCATCCCTCTGTTGGATTTGGGGACGCTCCCGCGCGTGGGGACCTCTCGCCAGAGCGAAATGCGGGTTTGCCGGAATAAACCCCTTGTATCCCGCACTTTTCTTACCTTAACCCAGTCCGGCTGTAAAAAATAATTCGGGAAAAAATAATACAGGAAAAAGGAATTCCTGTATTTAGCCCCCTAAATGTGCACTCACGGCATAAACCGGGGCTTTAGTCTTATTTGGGGGTTTTAAATTCTTATTATTAACGAGCCAGTTGCGTTCAAATCGCTCAGCTCTCAACAACGCCGATGTCTTTTCACTGAAAAACCTCAAATCTTCCCCAAATCCCGCTGATTTTCCCCGCTGCCTGGCACATCCTTGGAACCTTTGCAGCGCTGCGTGGGCAAAACCTCTTTGTGAGAGGGAGCAAAGGCAGGAGTTTGCAATAACCCCACAGCTCGGCTGGACAAATTACGCAGAAATATTTAGGTGGGATTTGGAGGGAAAAAAAAAAACCCACCCAATTTTACCGGGAGATATTTGGAGCCGAGACTGGCACAGGCCGGTAACGGGTATTTATGTATTTGTCAGCCAGCAATGCGAAGAGGGCAAGAGCAGCTCGGTGGGGAGTAAATCCCGGGGCATACGCACAGCTCCAGAAATGTCCAATTTCGTGGAAAACACCCCAAGGATAAGCAGAAAGGTCCCGGCTTGGACTATGTCGTCCACGACCCGGCTTTGCCTGCAAGTCGGGAATGGAGCTGGCTTTGAAAGAGCTTTGCAAACCACCAAGGGAAATGTTTCTTACCCGGTATTCTTTTTTTTTTAATTGGAAAAATACCCTTTCCCCGTTGTTTTTCACTGTTTCTTCTCACGGGGCGAAAGGAAAGAAAGGGAGGAATTCAGTTAAGGAAGATGCCAAAGCAATAGCGATGATGACACCCAGGGAAAACCGCTTTTTTCGTGCGCATTTTTTATCTGAACACCCAAGAACAGGTTCTCTAATTTTTTTCAGATAGTGAATCTACTGATCCGCAGAGATAAGAAGTGTTTTATAGAAGGATTATTCCAAAGGTCGATCATTTCACCCTTACATCTTCGTGAGAAGACGAATGGAGGGAAGGAATCCGAGGAGACTGGTCCCCAGCAGAAATTTTATGGAGTTTTTTCCTGCAGAAATAGCTGTAGGAGGTCTCCGACTGACAAGAGGCATTTGCATATAATAAGATGATGCTAGGTAAGATGAATATCTCATGGGGTAATCACGGCAGAAGCCACCGAACCACTTTCATTCCCAGTGCCAACACCAGGAGCAGCCTGAAGTTCCACCTCCGGATCCCCCTGGTCCCGCTGAAATATCCATGAAATCCCCTCTCTCTCCCCCCCTGTTCTCTCACCTGGGCAATAATTTGGAGCAATTTTGCTCCAGAATTAAATCCGTGATGGCGGGTTGTGAATGTTTTGGCTCTGCCCTTGATCTGCGAGGAAGGGCAGGGGAGAAACCCGGCCCGAACGGGTTGAGGAGCCCCAATGTCCCCGCGCGATATTATTTAAAGGCCATAATTATATATTAATTACTGAGAAGACCCAGCTGGGGAAGGCGAAATGCGAAGCAGGACCCGGGATGTCTGCAATCATCGTGCAGAAAGCTGTGACAAGTCACGCTTTGGGGTTCTGGTTTATTCCTGGATTTAGTTTGGCTTTTGGGTTTGGGGTTTTTTTTTTTTTTAGCCAAAGGAGTAACGTCGAAATCCTTGCCAAGTAAATAAAAAACGACGTATCTCCGAGGGTTGCAGCGTCGCTCCCAGGCAGCGCTGGCAACGGTGCTGGGTTTATTTTAATTTGGGGATGGACACGCGGGAGCAGACACGGGATGGACCGGAGAAGGGACTGGAAGGGAGCGTCCTGGAGATACTCGCGGTATACAATGGGCGTGTATGTACAACCATTGCACAGCCGGGTGGGCGCATGGATGGATAAAGGGACGGAGGGAGGGATGTGTCCCGCGGATTCTGCTTGGTTCCGAGTTTTACCTCTGCAGCACGCTGCAGCCGGCCCTCTAAATAAATTACTTTTCATTTCTATACGGACTTTCAGGTAATTTAGGGAGAAACACACCCCGCGCGTGGCTGGGATTCTCCTCCCTCCAAAATGAGAGGCAGCTCTGTGGATTGGGGAAAAAGGGGTGCGGGAAAGGGCCCCCCAGGGAGACCGAGGGTGCGGGGGGGAGCATATTCCCCCCCGGAGGCCAGGGAGGACCCTCACCTGAGTGTCTGCGGGGGTTCTTGTGTCTGCGGGGGTCACCGCGGCCCCACTCGGGTCTGGCAGCCCCAAGGCAGGAGGGGCTGGGGGGAGCGGAGGGGACCCTGGGGGGGCTGGACCAGCATCACCCCAACACCACCCCCGCCCTTGCTGAAATGTGAGTGAGTCAAGCAAACGGGGCTTATACCCAAACGCCAAACCTCTTACAACCCACAAATGAGTATAAAAGAGAAAAAAAAGAAACACGTTTTCGCTCCGTTTACCCCTCCAGCCCCCCCCCCCGCACGCAGAGGAGGATGAACCCATCCCCCCCACACCCCATATAGGAAACCCCAACGCCATTTCTGTAGAAGCAGGGTTTTAAGCCAAACCTCCGCACCCCACACCACGCAGGGGGCCCCGGGAGCAACAGTTTCGCCACTCCCCGACTTCACTTCGGTTTTCCCCCCAGCTCAGCAGGCACAAACCCACCCCCAGCCCCCCCCCCAGCCCCACTCCTGCCTTCCCTGCTCCCCTGGAGCTGTCCCCGAGGAAGACTCTGCTTTACGCACTGGCCGGTTTACGCCAAAAACCTCTCTGGGACCACACAAAAGCCCTTTTTTTTGCTTTTCTCCCTGAAAGACACATCCTCAGGGAGGAAAAAACCCCAAAACCACGAGGAGGGTTTTTTTTTTCCATGTGTTTAGGGAGGGGCAAAGCACATAGGAGCCGTGAGGGTCACCCGTGGACTGTCAAAGCCTGGGGAGAAAAACCGCTTTATTTTTGCCAATAACGGAGCAAAATCCTTTTTTTTTCCCACCCCTTTTTAACCGAGTGAAGGATTAAAATCCATTTTGCCGGCGCTTTGGATGCGCTGGGAGCAGCTCATGGGGGAGCGGTGGGAAGGCAGCAGCCCCGCCTGCGTCCTGCCAGGGCCCAGCTTTAACCTCACATTCCGCTTTCGGGGTTTGAGCTCGTGAAAGGAGGATTTCATCAGGTTCTTGGCTTTTGGGACAGACTCTGAGCATGAACATCAGCTCGGGGTTGGGAATTGCCGTGGAGGAGAAACGGTCATGCCCGAGACGGAGGCACAGTCCCGCTCCTGGGTTAAAAATCCAGGTTATTCCCATCCAGGAGGATAAAGATCCTGCAAAACGGCCCATCCCACCCACAACCCGCACTCATTTGGTGGGAAAACAGCGATTTCAGCCACCCTCTGCCAAGGTGGAGTCATGTATCCCTTCATTTCCCTAAGCAATTCTTTAAAATTCAACCCAGCAAATAATTTCTGGAACAGGCTGGGATCTCTCCATTTACAAAAAATTGGGGGTTTAGAAGGGAAACATCGGGTTGGTGGTGTTTTGGTATTTTTTTCCCGTTTTCTTGCTGCTTTGCTTGTTGCATACATATTTTCCATAGCTAATGCCTAATAAATCCCAGGTTTTTCCATAGAGTTACACTTCTCCCGTCACGGTGTTGCTTGGAAAGGCGGATTGCACCGCTCCTTGACGCTCAGTGCGAACGTGGGGGCACCGGTCTCGCTTATTCATCGCTCCTATTCCCCTGCTTAACACACGCTAAACCCCGCGTTGGCAAACACAGTTCATTTAAGTTCAGCTTCTACCCCTGGAGATGAAACTCTTCAGTGTTTTCCCTTGGAAAATGGGAGTAAACTTGGCAGAGAGCTCCCACTCTTCCCCCTCAATCCCTCCAAGCAGCTCCGAGGAATGAAATATTTGGACATCAAGTGGACCAAGAAGTAAATAATTTGGGTGGGAGAAGGGGAGAAACAGCTTCGAACACACAGCTCACGTATAACCGGTTCTGAATAATATTTGGCAAGAGAAAGAAGGTTTCTTACACTGGCCTGGTGTTAGTCTCCGTCTTCCCAAACGCATCTTGAGTTAATTCGGTACCAGGAGATGGGGAAGAAAATAACCCCGGAGCGTTGCAATCCCACAGCCAACAAGAAAAAAGAAAAGAAAAAAAAAGGGAAAAAACCCTCTCTGCATTTCAGAGCGCTTTCAAATAAAGAAATAAAGTGGCATTTAGCAGGGGAAATCAAGCCTCATCCCAGCGCGAAGGGCCGTAAAGCACCTGAGGGTCCCCGGCTCCTCTCCCTCTTTCTCTCCCCGAGAATATGAAGGTAAAAATGATGAGAGGCGCTAATTACGCTCTCCAGATACCACTTTGTTGACACCAGCCAGACCAAATGGCCCCCTTTTCTTTTGTCAGTGCTTCAGGCGACCTCCTGTTTTAACTTGGAATTGAACTTGGACTTCCGACCAGACAGGGGCCCTAAATTGAGGCAGATATTTTATTTGTCTGTCTCCGAATCGCTGAGTCAAGAACTACCTATTGCACCGGGCCAGCGTGGAAATAATAACAATAATTAACGGTGGGGGATTGCCAAGAGCTGGGACATTCCGCAGGGGCTGTAAAAAACCAAACCACCCTTATTTGCCTTAAAACGTGGTGTCGCCCCGTGCGAAGAGGCGGCGGGATGGGGAGGAGGGCTGGGAGGGGGGGAAAAGGGGCTGCGGGATTTTGGGAAACCCCCCCCCCCACAATCCGTTGTCACTCCTGGGGTGATGGGACAGATGAGTGGGACCGAGAGGTATTTATCTCTTTCCTCTTCTGCTTCTTCAGGATGGGGAGGGGGGCCGGGAGGGGGTGGGGATGTGTGTGAAGGATTAAACACGGTAATAAAGCCACGGGGTTGGAGACAGCGAGGGTTGGCTTTGCAAACGCACCTCTGGCCCTGCCTTGGGGCGATTGTTGGGGGGGGGACACACACACGATTTCATCTGTATCTAGGGTTTCCCCCCTTTCTGGATAGCAAAATTCAGTGAAGCCAAAGCCAAACACACAGAGAGCATCCTCAACATTTAGCAAACCGCCCCCCAAGCTGTGGGGCTGCTGCGGGCTGGGGGCGGGCAGCGCCTTGTCAACGGCAGCTGAAAAAAAAAAAAAAAAAAAAAAAAAATCCCCCAGAAAGAAAAAAAGGCTTTGGGGTGGATCCACTCCAAACAGGTTGCGGGATTCTGACAGGTTAGGAAAGAGAAAAGCCGGATCGTCTCGGGTCAGGCTCAATTCCCCGCCTGACACCAGCCGAGACGGCCTGTTCCAACCCGGGGAGGGGGGCAGGGGGGGAGAGTAACCCGATCGGGTGTTTCCGTCCTCGATGCATCTTCCCTCCTCGCTCCCTCTCTCTTAAAAAGCATTTAAATTAAAGGTCAGGTAGGGGTTGGTTTAAACTTTGATTTGGTTTAAACCCAATGCGTGTGAGGGAGGGGGGAGGTGTGAAGAATTGGTGAAAATCGGCTGGGACAAACGTCAAACTCTTTTTTTTCCCCTTCTTTGGGTAGGTTTTTTGGTCCCTTTTTGGGTGCAATGCGTCAAGGCAGAGAAGACTGTGTTTAATCTTCTTTTCCTGCGCTATTTCGGGCATTGCCTTTGCAAGAATGCTGCTAAGGCTCGGCCACAGCCTCCCTGGGTGTATTAATTCAGCGAAGAGCAGAACCAGGGATGGTAGGATTTATTTTCCTCTGTCTCTCGAAAAAAAAAAAAACCCACCCGAAAAGGCACGCAAAGTTCGGGAAAAAAAGTCGCGTTTGGCTTTTATTTATCCAAAGCACATTTTGAACAAAGCCTGGGAAAAACTCCTTGGATTCCTCTGCAAGAAGATGAGATTTAGTGGAATATTTTCTTCACTAAATTGGTATTCCGGTGGGAAAATTGTGTGTTCATCTCAGACTTTCTCATACCACGGGCTCTAATTTCCCTCAGGGCTCAAAAGCTAAAATTCTCCTCCTTTATTTCCCTTCCTCCCCCCAAAAAAATACAATGGAAAAGCGGCTTTTCTTTCCAAATCTAGGTAGGAATTTTTCTGTGCGGGTGCATGGCGTTGGAGAGGCTGGAGCCGATTTTCCTTCAATAAAACTCATACCTTGGCCATTTTCCTTTGTGTGGGAGACGTCTGGAGGTGGGAAGAACCATAAATACGGGTTTTCCTTCAGAAAACGGTGTATCGAGGGAGGATTTCTAAATCTTTCAGACAACAATCAGGGGAGAAAAAGGAGGAAACAAAGGGGGAGGGGAATAAAAAATAAAAATACCCATGAGCCGCAGATTTGCGGTCAATTATTTTCATGTAAATCCGAACTGAAACAAAGTATTTGCCTCTTTTATTATTATCACTTTCACCCAGCCTTTTTTTTTTTTTTTTTCCGCTCCAGGATAATAAAAAGCTGGTGGATTTTATTTTGGGTGAGATTTCCCTGGCCTGGGGAAGCAGCGCTGGACTTGGAGCTCCGTTAGATGGGCACGAACGCGCTCTCTAGGTGTTTGGCCACAGACACGTCAGTATTTTCAGGGTAACAGTTGCCTTCACACGTTTGGGACAGAAATCCCTCTTTTTGAGGGTTTGCCTTGAAAATCTACAGGTCAAATTAGCTTTTTAACAACCGCTGTATATTGACAACCTCCATATCTCCGGCTGCAAACACGCGTTCACCTGCAAAACTGTGTTCAGCCCGAAATTGCCGTGGTTTGTTATTTTTAAAGGGGAGAGTGGCATTAAAGAAAAAGGCTAATTTAAAGCAGAGAGGGGAGAAAACTGCCTTAAAAACCAGCAGCTAAAACATTGGAGATAAGACAATGAAAAGCAGTTTTGCAAGGCAGAAGAGGGCTGGACACCACAGGAATATAGATGATTTGTTTCTCATGGACTCGGAGATTAATCTGTTTCTTCTTTTCCAGCAGGAATAAAAATAAAGAAACAAACACTGAATTTCTCCCAGGGTCTGTCTTCGAGGCGGCAGAGAGCGGGAAGAGGAACCAGGCAAACCCATACTTGTCTTCAGAAGAAGAAAATTCAGCTTCTTTCTTTTCGGAGCCCGCTGGTAGACGGAGAGGGAACCTCTCCCTGCAGAAAAATCCATATTAAACCTTTGTCAGAGCAATCTGCAAGCCCAGAGCCGGCATGAGGAGGAGAAGGAGGTTTTTATAAGTCAATATGATATGATTTGGGGTCAATTTTCCCTCTTATTCCCCTCATTTCAAAAATAATCCTGTAAGCGTGGTGCTGCGGGGCTGGTGTGTGAGATGCGGGCTCTGCCAGCCTTTTTCTGTAAATGCACAAGCAGAGGAATATTATACTTCAAAAAGAGCGGGAGGGGGGATGCTATAAACCCACCCCCCCAAACCCCAACCTAACGAAGGGGTCTCACATCTGCTCCTATTTCTAGTTGCTGCTTCCCCTCTTCCTCATTTTTATTTACGGGTCCCACACTCCCGAGCGGTTCCGCATTTTGATAACATCCCTGCGCCGGTTGGGGTTCATTAACACACACCCCCCGACCCCCTTCAAAGGCTGAGAAATGAAAAGAAACGGTTAAAAAACAAAGAGCACTTTTGAAACGAAAATCCTGAGTTTCGGAGCTGGGGGGTGGTTTGCGCATCGACCCTCCTCCTCCTCCCCCCAGACACCGACCCTTCCCCAGGAAACCACCGCTTTAAATGGCATTTTTCTCCTGTTACCTCCAGAAAAGCCATTTTTCTCTTGTTTTCTTCTCTTTTTCTTTTGTTTTCTTCACTTTTTCTCTTGTTTTCTTCACTTTTTCTCTTCTTGTCTTCTCTTTTTCTCGTTTTCTTCACTTTTTCTCTTGTTTTCTTCCCTTTTTCTCTTCTTGTCTTCTCTTTTCCCTCGTTTTCACCCCCTCCCTTAATTTTCACCCTGCCACCCGCACTACCCCAGCGAATTACAAAATTCCAAGTTTCATGAAACCGGTATTTCCCCGGGATCCGAAGTGGAAATGTCCTTCCCCAAACCCTCCCGCGCAGTTTGCTGTTGGTTTTCACATTTATCCTGGTGTCTGCCTTCCCCGGGGTTCCTACCCCAAGTGCCCAGCTCCTGGCCACCGAGCCCTGCCCGCTGCCGGCCCGCTCCGCTCCGCGCATCCCCGTTCCGCCCCTGTTACCTTCACCATAAATCTTTACATTTTTAACATTTAATCCCCTTCCCACGCCGCGCAGATAGGACAGATGCTACAAAACGTTAACTACTTCATAAAAATTAAAGGCGCAAAAATAAACCCAGAGGGCTGCCCGGGGAGGGAAAGGTTGGGGTGGGTTTTTTGTTCAGCTCCCCCAGTCCCTTCCCCCCGGCTTTAATTTACGTATCATTTCTTGATCGACTTCTTCCATCCACCCTCCGAGCCAAGTGGTTCTTGGGATGGGGAGGGATGTTTCCCCTGGGTGATTCCTGGGTGGACTCGCAGCGCTTGGTGGAATTCAAAGGATGCGGGCACGAATTATTTTATTTTATTTTATTTTATTTTATTTTATTTTATTTTATTTTATTTTATTTTATTTTATTTTATTTTATTTTATTTTATTTTATTATTTTATTTTATTTTATTTTATTTTATTTTATTTTATTTTATTTTATTTTATTTTATTTTATTTTATTTTATTTTTTTTATTTTTTTTTATTTTTTTTATTTCATTTCATTTCATTTCATTTCATTTTACTTTACCTTTTCTTTCTATTCCTTTTCATTTTATTATTCCTTTTCTTTTTATTTCTTTTTATTTTATTCCCTTTTATTCCATTTCACCCCATTTCTTTCCATTTCACCTCATTTTCATTATTTTTATTCCCTCCTGCCCATCGCAGACTGTCTCAATTCCACTTCCAAACCCTTGGACGGTGCCCCCGAGGTCGCATCCCCTCAAAACCCGTCCCCGCGGCTCACGGGGACCCTCCTGGGCTCCTTCGCCTTGAACTTGGACTTCGACGGCTCCTGAGGACGCCGAAAATCCCTCCCCGAGCGCCCGGAGCGGGGCAGGTTCACAGGACGCCCCGTTTCGCGGGATGGGCATTCCCGCCTCCAGGATTTGGGGGGGGGTGTGTGTGCAGGTTTTTTCCTATTTTCCGGGTTGTTGCTTTTTTTTGCTATTGGGAAGAGTTGGAAGAGGATGGGCTGGGAGGGGGAGGGAGAGGCCAAGGGCTGGGGGGGGGGGGGAATTACCCCCAAAACCAGCAGGACCGAGTGATGGTTTCTGGGATTCAAGGGGGCACAGGCAGCGTGCAGGGGTGTCCTGCGGGGGTAAACACCCCACGGGGGGAGCCAGGGACAACTGGGGACCACCTGAAGGTTCCCCTGGAAGACTCCACTCCCCACGGCACCCCCCAAAGGAAAATTGGGGCGGGGGGGGGAATGCAGCGCAGGGGGAGCTCACCTCCCTTCCAGGCTAAGGCACTGAAGTCCTACAAAACACAGAATTTTGGCCACTTCTTTTCTATTTCTATTTTGGGGAGGGGGGCTGCAATGATTTGAGGCTTCTCCTTCCCTTCATAACTCCTCCCCCGGGGGTTCCCCGAAGACTACGACCCCCCCCATTCCCCCCGGTGCCCCCTACCCCTGCTATCCCCATCCCAACCAGCCAGCAATATGCCATTTCTCTATTTTCCCCCCCCAATTCGGTGTCAGCCTGGCCCCGCTTTAGGAAATAATCCACGTTTTTACAACCCCCCACGAACCAGCCTGGACCCACAGACACACCCCCCCCCCGCGCCCCCCCGCTTTGTGCCTACCCCACATCGCCCCTGAAGTATTGACCACCGGGCTATTAAACACCAATAACCGCCCCTCCCCCGCTTGCTGAATGGGTGAAAATCAAATTATTTCGGAGTCCGGCAGGAAAACTGGGGGGGTTTGGGGGCAGTTTTCCCTTTTTTTAGTATTTTTTCGCGGGGGGGGGGGGGGAGGGAAGCACCTTGCAAAGGGAGAAATAGTCAACAGGTTCCACACGCCAACAAAATAAGGGGGTGGGAATGATTTTTTTGGCCGCCCCCTCGAAGCGTTGTGGGGTGCTTCCCCGTGAAATAATCGCGGGTGGGCGGTTATCCTTGTGCTCGCCCCCCCCCCCCATATCGAGCTTAGACCACCCCTCCCCCAAGCCGAAACACCCGGGGGGGGGGTCCTTCGAGGGAAAGCAGCTGTGTCCCGTGTTCCCACGCGGTGTTTCGGGGAGGGGGAGCCGCCCCCCACCCCCCTCCCCACGCACGGCCACGCGCGGCTCTTTGTGCCGGCCGCCCCACCACCACCCCCGACGGGGCGGGCGCCGGTGAGGTGCGTGTTGGGGGGGGGGGGGGACGACACACGGATGGGTGGGGGGGTGTCGGCCCAACCAATGAGCGTGGCGACGGGGTCACGTAGGCGGGGACACGTCGGGGCGGGGGGGGCTCCGGGGGGGCGTGGCGCGCGGCCTTTCTAATGGAGCGACGGCGGCGCGGCGGCGGGGCATGCGCGCGGGGCGCGATATGTTGGGGCGGTCCGCGGGGACCCCGGCAGGGGCCGCAGGCCCCAGCGGTGCTTCCCCCGCGGCGGCCCGGCAGGCGAGGCCGTCGGGCAGCGCGGGGGGAGGCCGAGGAGGTGGCCGTGGGAGCAGCGCGGCATGACATGACGGCACCGCTCGGCCTCCCCCCGCGCTGGCCCGACGGCCTCGCCTGCCGCTGCGAGGACGCCCCGCGGGAGAAGAACCGCATGGAGGGGCTGGGGCACTGCCGGGAGATGATGTCCCACGCGGGACTCGCCGTGCCCCCCGCCCCACCGCCACCCCCGCCGCCACAGGGAGCCGCGTACGCCGAGCTGGCGGCCGCCGAGCCCCCCCGGCAGTGCCCGTCGGGGGCGGCTTCCAGCGCGGCGCTGGGCTACGGTTACCCCTTCGGTGGGGGCTACTACGGCTGCCGGTTGTCCCACTCCCACGGAGTCAACTTGCAGCAGAAACCCTGCGCTTACCACCCCGGGGAGAAGTACCCCGAGGCCGGCGGGCCCCTGCCCGGCGAGGAGCTGCCGTCGAGGGCCAAAGAGTTCGCCTTTTATCCCGGTTTTCCCAGCTCCTACCAGGCGGTCCCTGGCTATTTGGACGTGTCGGTGGTCCCGGGGCTCGGTGGTCACCCGGAACCGAGACACGACGCTTTGCTTCCCATGGAAGGTTACCAACACTGGGCTCTTTCTAATGGCTGGGATGGGCAAGTGTACTGCTCCAAAGAGCAATCCCAGTCCGCACACCTCTGGAAATCACCTTTCCCAGGTAGGCTGCTCCGGGAACCGGCGCGCTCGCCTGCTTCCCCACCGCCAGCTCCCAGCGGAGGTGTGGATGTGCGTGTGTGCGGATGAGTGTGCGTATACAGAGACACGCACGGATAGATACGTGTGTGCCTGTAGATGTAATTAAAGGGGAAGAAATGGCTCTGGAATGCCTCCCGTGCGAGGCAATGTGTATGGACATGTATGGGAAAGAAGGTGAAGCAATCATTTCTGAATCAAAATACACGCCGTGAGCTTGCTTGGAAAGTAACTTTGCCGTTTAATTCTTCCCTTTCTTCCTCCTCCCTCTTGTTGCCTCACCTAAAGAGCGTCTCTCGGTGCCTTTCTCTTCATTTTCCCCTCCGCTTGACGCTTCCCTCAATGCAGAAAGCTTAAAAAGGGGGGGAAATTAAATTAAAACCCCCACCCCAACCTTCCCGAGTGGTTCAGTCGCATGAGAAGTGTCGGGGGCTGGGACAGTAAATCATATCACAATTACGCTCAATTATAGGAATAGGTGTCAAGTGACAAATGAATCTGTTTGGAGGGGAAAGAAGGAGGCAGAGGGGTCGGCGGGGGGGACCGGCGGGGCTTCTCCGCCAGGTCAGTCAGGCATCCTGCCCTGCTGACAGCCCGCAGGCAAGCCGGGGAGGCAAAAACCCCTCCTCGGAGCATCTTTCAGCCCAGCAAACCCCTCGCTCCCTTCCCCTCCTGGTCCCTCCGGGCCCGGCCGGCCCCGTGCCCCGACGGCAGCGGGGGGAGGACGGTGATGGTGGGTGCTGCCTCCCGGTACCTCTCCCCAGCCTCCCTCCAGCCCGCCAGTCCCATCCGTGGGTGGGGAAGGACGCAGGAGTCGGGGCGGGGGGGGGGGGGGGGGGGGGGAACAGACCCTACAGCACCTTGGATGGAGGGGACGGGTCGCGTTAGACTTTTGGGGGGGCAATGGGGGGACACATCGGTTTATTTATTTTCCTTCTTCGGGACAAAGAGGGTCGGAGGAATGCGCTTTCCTTAGAGCTTCTTCTTTTGGAAGAGGGGGGACATTTGGCGGTGCACTGTTGGCTGCATGATGGGTGTGGGGTGTTGCTTTGGGGGGCCGGGGGGATCAGCATTCAACTGTATTTCTGGGAGCTGCCACCCCCACCGCTTTCTCTCCCCATCACCTGCGACTCTGCTGAACCCCCCGCGAAGGAAATGCCTGCCTTCCAACACTGGCCTTTGCGGCACCCTCAGCACCCCAATTTCCCTCCCCTCAAGAGCCGATCACCCCCAAAGCTCGTCCAGAGGCTCCCCAATTAACTCCTGTCAGCCATAATTGGGGCTGTGCTGCCTGCCGAGGAGAGCTCGCCTCCATCTTCCTGCTCCAGCAGCTCGGTCACACCTTTGCGGCGAGCAGCTTCACCTCCCAGGTGTCCCCCCACCCTGGGAAGGGGCTGGGGGTGCCCGAAAGCTTGGGGGGAGCTTTGCCCCCCCTCCCAATACCGACAGAGCGGGGGTGAAGGTGCTCCCCTCATCCCTCCTGAGCGCATTCCCCCTAGCACCTTCGCAAAGCAGAGAGCGTCTCCCCCTCCTCACCCCCGGCAAGAGCCACTGGAGAGGGGGGGTCTGGGGTTATTCTTGCTGGGTTTGCCTTCCCCCCCCGCCTCCCCGAGGGGCTTCCTGGCTGCACCAAGCCTGCGGGAGGGGCTGGGGTGGGGGGGATGCACTTGTCTCTGCACTGGGCTCGGTGTTCGCAGTGCACATCTGCAGGGGTGGGGTCCCCGAGAAGGTTTTCTGCTGGAGAGGGAAAAAGGGGGCGGAGGAGGGAGAAAAGGGAAGAAGAAAATAGGGGAGAAACTCCAGAGAGTGTCTAAAACCTGTGGTTTGGAAAGTCCCTTGGATTCTCCGTGCACACCAGTCTGCGGGTTGACTTGATGCTCCTTGTTTATCGGCGTGGACAGTGTCGCCAAGAAAAACAGGTTTCCACCATGGGAATGATGAATATCGTGTTATTATTGCTATTTTCACAGCACTGTACCCCTCGCTGGATGCATTTTCTGCCTGTCTTCTTTCTTTTTCCCTCTCTTTCTTCCCCTTTCCTCTTCGCTCGTATTCCTCCACTCTATTCCCCTCCTTTCCTTCCTTCCCCAACGCAGAAATCCCCACCCCACGCCCTGCGATGCTCCATTTCCCCTCTTCCTTACTTTTATCATTATTATTTTGTTCATCCAGACGTGGTCCCCTTACAACCCGAAGTCAGCAGCTATCGGAGGGGCCGGAAAAAAAGAGTCCCTTACACCAAAATCCAGCTGAAGGAGTTGGAAAAGGAGTACGCGGCCAGCAAATTCATCACCAAAGAGAAGAGGAGGAGGATTTCGGCCACCACCAACCTGTCCGAGCGCCAAGTGACTATCTGGTTCCAGAACCGGAGGGTCAAGGAGAAGAAGGTGGTGAGCAAATCCAAGACAGCCCATCTCCACGCCACCTGACAGAGGATGACTTTGGAGGAGAAGGGGCGAGGAAAAGGAAGCAAGGAGCGTAAATATTTATCTGGTAGTTTGTAAGATAATGGCATCGGGACTCTGCTGATTCCAATTCATTATTTAAAAAAAAAAAAAATAATAATCCACATTCATAAATGCACACGCGCGCCCCCCCCCTCCAAACCCCCCTCCCCGAGCGCATCTTTGATTCATCCCTCTGCCCCCGCTCTGACTGTGAACCCCCCGGTTTTGCTCCGAGAAACCCATCGATAAGGTTAAACTGTGTATATTTTTAAAGAAAATAATAAGCTAAGAGTGTAGTTACTTCAAGGAGAGATGAACTCTGAATGTCGCCCTGTAACGCTGTATAGTCCGCCCCCCCCTCCCTCCCCCCCCCCCCCCCCAGCCTTCCATATCTCGGGCCATTTCACCCACCGATGTATAAATGTATGGAGAACCTAAGGCAAAGTTGCATCAGCTCCCGATTTTCTGGGCACTGGGGACCGACCGTCAGGATTAAAGCTGCTGTTGTGGGACGAAAACCATTGCTCGGTACCGCTGAAATATCCCAACCACGGATCTTTAGGTCCCACGTGGAAGCGAGTTGCTGTACGAGACTATCTGGGGTATGTTCTCGTGAGGGTTTCTAGATCTCTGCCGTAAAACTGGAATGCCTGTTCTCCGCTGACAAGATGGAAAATGCACAATATTGTCTTTGGGGTTTGTTTCTTTCCCGCTCCGAACGGGCTCATTCGTGTTCTTCCGATATGTAAAAGCATCCTTTTTTTTTTTTTTTTTAATGTCTTGTATATGTATATAATATTGTGGTGTCCAGATGGTATGTACCGACTGCAGATGACATTTCTTAAAAATAAACACCTTTTTTGTTGTTGTTTTGCCTTGAGAAGAGGCTCTTTGTGCACCTCTTTGTGGCCCTGGGCCTCTCCCATCCCTCCCTCCAGCCTCCCCCTCTCTCCCCCTACCGCAAATACAGTCCGGGCGGGAACCTCCCCAGAGAAAGGATGACAAAAAAAGGGAGAAATCCGGCAAATTTGGGTAGAAACCGCTTCATAAGGGGCTCCGCAGAAGGCGCGAGGGGCAGATGCTTGTTCCCAGGGGGAGTAAAAGGCGGAGAAAATAAACTGAGCTGACAGAGTGCTTTTTAAATTTCATTTATTTTGATTTTTCTTTTATTTTTGGTCCTATTTCCCTCCCCCCGCAATTACCTCGGGTGAAAACGCGATGACTTTCCGGAGACGCTCCTAATCTCCCTCCCGAAAGGACGCGTTTCGCTAAACCTGTTTGACTCCAGCTCCGGCCCCAGATAAAAATCTCCCAACCTGCCCTCGCCCCGCCGAGCAGCACCGCGGCCCTCCGGGCTCCGCACCCGCGGAACTTCCGCGGCCTCGAGCCGGCCGGGCAGCTCGCAAAGAAATACGAGAGAGGAAATAGTTTCCATAGGCGGATTACAATCTACCTTAATATCTGCTAGATTTAATCACCTCGTTAAATGATCAGAAGGGGAGGGGAAGGGGGGAGAAAAGGCTTTTAAAGGGATGTAACCTAAAACAATGTTATTGAGGGTTAAATTTGCATTGAGTGGGTGCGTATATTCATGTGAGGGGGCAGATAGAGCAGGCACGAGCGGTACGTAAAGCGTTGGTGCCCGCGGAAATGTGGTGCTCAAGCTGATGCGCATAAGTGCATAAATATATATCATATATATATATATATACACTTACACGAGGGTATGTAGTGGCGTGTGCATATAATCGTGTATGTCCGTTTGTTTTTATGACCTGGGCGATGGCGTATATATATATATTTTTAATATAAATATACACGTTACGTGTACGTGTGTGGGGCTGGACAGTGTGCGTGTAATTTATACAGGGCTGGGTATTTCGGCGATCCGTGTTTCTCTCTCTATAGGTCTGTCACATATAATATACCGCATGTAACAGCGTATCTACGCTATAAATATTAATTTTTAGATATATCCATGCGAGCAGACTCCCGTACACTATTATATGAGACGCTGGGTAGACAGTACGTATGGTCAGTGTATAAATTTCTCTATACAGAGGCAAGTGCAACCCTCTACACTGAGCGGGGTGTAGATGCCCTTTATGGTCTGCACCGGTGTGTACCTACAGCTTTATAAATCCGCCTCAAAGATAGATACTGGGGGGGTGGGGGGGTGTATAGCGTCTCTCCGCGGGTTCAGCGCGGTGGCGGTCCATACCTCCACCAGAAATGCTGGGAAAGCTCCATATGGATTTAGATGTTTCGCCAAATCTCCGGAAAGGTGGGATGAGGCTTGGTCTAATACCGGGAATGGGGCGAGCCGGGGTTGATCCTCTCCTCCCAGCTCCCCATCCCTTCGGCGGGGTGCAAATAAGGGTCCCTGATTTCTCCCCCCACCACCAGTCCCTGATCTCTGAGTGCGCAGCTGATGAGCAGAGAAACCCGGGGCTCGATCTGACGGTGTTTTCTGCGTTTGTTTTGGAGAAGTTCGGTGGTTTGGAAGCAACGGCAGAGTTTTAATTCTTATTATTTAATTTTTTTTTAAACAAAGATACCGCAATACCCCCGAGAAACCCATCGCTGCTGCTATTGCGGGATCAAAGCGGTGGTAAAACCTGCCCTAACGCACGAAAGCCACGAGAATTTGTGTTTTGGGTGTAAAAAAAAAAAATAAAAGGCAGTTCTTCCTTTTTCAAAAAGAGCTTGCTGTGTGTGCAGACACTGCAGTGCCTGAGAGCAGCTCCAGACAAGCCCAAATCCGACACCCCAACAGGGAGTGTGTTGCTCGCGGTGGCTCAATTCTTCCTCATTGTACCTGAATTTCACCAGTTCTGGGGGGGGAAAATAAACCCCAAGTAATTGGTGAAACTGCGTTTATCGGGCGAGGGATATTGGCCGGGATGAGGGATATGGAAAAATAGGGTTTTTTTCTCTTTCTGGATGTGGGTAATTGAGCCCAAGTTATTCATGGAGTTTCCAATTCTGGAAGTTTTTCTCAATTGCGGTTTAATTTTTATCGGAGGTGGGAGAGGGCTGTCTGTGTGTCGGTTTGTGTGTCGGTCGCTCTTTCAACTCGTGTGGGAGGAATCAAAAGAGAAAAGAAAAAAAAAAAAAAAGAAAACATGCAAAACCAGAGAAGAAACAAGAAATTCATTCATCGCGCTTTGGGCACCAAGGGGTTTGATGCTCTTGGTTGGCAGGTATTGGGGGTTTTTCCACGACACCAGACCACCTCCTGCCATTGCCCACGTTCCCCACGATTTTTTAAAATATCCTTACTTTTCCGAGTCGCCCGACCGCTCCATCCTCCCCCCGGGGGCTGTTCCACCGCCCAAGACCCGGGAGGGCTCGCAGGATGCGGGCAGGCGACGCTGAAGAGCCGGTTGGGATTCTGGGGGGGATATAGACCCCAGGGAAAGGGGACCCCGTCCCCGACGTGCTCAGGACCTTGGGGTTGGAGTCGGGCCGGGATGGAGTCGGAGCGAGGTGGGGATTGGACCCTCGGGAGCAGAGAGGAAGCCCGGGAGTTGCGGGACAAACCTTCCCCTTTCCACGGACACTTGGTCCTCCCTTTAAACCCGGCGGTTTGGGTGAAAAAAACCCACGTTTTCGGGGCTGGTCGGATAAAAATGGTACCCCTACTTCATTGTTGAGATAAATCCTTCCTGCCGATCCCAGTCACGGTTGATTTGGGTTGGGTTTTTTCCATAAGAAAGGCAAAATCTAATCTACAACCCAAGTAATTTGGTCATCCTCTTCCAAGAGCGTTGGAAGAGGCACTTGCCTGCGGGAGAAGGAATTAAAATACAAATGACACTCAAACCCGGAGGAACAGCTCGTTATTTCCCTGCAGAAGTTCCGCGGGCGCGTAAATCGAGCTCCCTCGGACCTGACCCCCCCAGGAACACAAATCCAATGAATTTCTACCTTTCACACACACACTTATCCCTTCACACGCCCGGTAGGAAATGGCATTGGGAATCGCTCGAGTCTCTCTTCCTTGCTTGTGGATCCATTAACGCCCTGCCCGGGGCTCGCTGGGTATTAGGTCAGCAGGCCGTGACGTCACTCCTGTATTACCCTTGACCGTGACTAGGCGTTGTTTGACCTTGACATCACGAGCTGCGGGGATAATAAGCGAGGGGACCCTCACCCTTGATCTTCTCCTCACCAGCCAGCCCCAAGCGGCTCCCGCTCCTGTTTACAGATAAACAAGGTGTTATTTGAAGTCTAGACAGGCGGGCTAATGGCCAACAATAAAGCCCTGAAAAGGAAGTTTCCCAAGTTTAGCCTTTTCTTTCCTTTGTATCGAGGACTTTGAATAACTTCCCAACCGCAGCCTTTATGGTAAAATCCCGGACAAGGGTTTTCCCTCGCCCTTTATTTTTTGCTTCCTGCCATTTTCTGCCTTTTTTTATTTTTTATTTTTAAATTTTTATCTTCTTTTTTCTTTCATTTACTTTTTTAACTCACTCATATTTTCTTTTTCTTTTTTTTTTTTTTTTTCCCCTTAAAGAATCTTTTAAAGAATAACTTCCCAATCTGGAGGGAGAATTCTACTCTCGCAGCCCTGTGCTCACTGCAGAGGTGAGTATAACTCTTGCTGGTTAACTCTCTATTTGTTACGCACACGTTTGGTCTTAAAAAAGACGATTTTTTTGCTGTTGTTGTTATTATTAGCAGCAAAAGAGAAGAATTTCCCTGCCAATAAGACCCCGCCGGCCAACACGGCGTGTGTGTCTACACGCATCCCACGAACTCCTACAGCACTGTCGGTTCCGTCCTTATAACCCGCCTTGCCTAGGTGGTTCGGCACATTTGGGGAAACCCTCGTGTTTGTGGGTGTTTAGGAACGATATCCAGCAAAAATATCGTGTCTCCTGTCGCCTCCACTTCGGGGGAAGCTGCTGCCTGGCAGGGAGCTCAGCTGGCTCAGCCCACGGTGGAACCCGCCGTGGGTTTAATAAACTCCCTTTCCTCCCCACCACTTTCTCTCCCTTTATAAGGAACATTAAATAAGTGAGATCACGCTTTGCAGGCTCTCCAATTGCGATTTGCTCAAGAGTCGTGAATTCTAGACCATTAACCGGTTTGTTGTTACAGTTGTTGGGGGTTTTCAACCCTCCAAGGGAACTACAGTACGAAACGCCAACTTCTCACCCAAAACAGAGCTGGCGGACAAAGCAAACTTCCCTAAAGCTGGGACTAAACCTTTGCCTTACAAAGGATGCAGGCATCAGTTTACATTAATCTAATAGGAGGAGAAGATCCTCTGCTGGCAAAGCCGGGGAAAATATAAATATTCCAGGCATTTAACTATTCCCTGCACCGAGGCTGGGACCCGCCTTCGTGGAAACTGAAAGCTGCCCCAGATGATTTGTATATTGGATGAGCTCAAGTGTCGTAGACGTTTTTATTCTCATCCATTTACCACTTTTTCCATGCTAATATTTTTTTTTTCCCCCAGCTCCCACGCATTCCATTTGCCTGCCCTTTCCATATAGCTAGACGTTAGGTGTCTGGTACACTGATATATCTATAAGGTGCCTGTAGACATCCATTTTCCACATCAGGAAGAAGGAGCCGGGGCAGGTTTCAGTGATATATAGCTACCCCGAAATAACAGTTCTGCGGGCTTTCCAGAGCCTGTCTCTATTTTATTCCCCGTGTCATGTATCTATATATTTATTCTAAATACTTCCTTTTCGACCCTGGCAGCTAACTTCTTGTTCGAGTCACCGCAACTCCTTACAGCTCCCAACCCATTCGGGGTTAAATTCGGTGGAGCAGGAAAGCTGAGCCATGACGGGATCTGTTTTTCCAACCTGCAGACGCGCAAGGAGACCTTTTAATTTGCACCCACCACCCCCTCCGCATTTTCCAAGCAGAAAGATGCAATCTCTACGTTACAGCCTATTTTTGCCCTGTGAGGGTTAAATTTCATGGTCTTTCCTGAGAGAAAACTGAAAGTGGGGTTAAGTCCTTCCCATCCGAAACGTAAATGTTTAGCTGTGACCGTTGGGCCGGGGCTATTCTAATTGATGATTTTTTTTTTTTTTAATCTTAATTTTTGATTTCTTGAAGAGACGAGGCTTGGGGAGGGGGCTGGGGGGAGAAAGAGCCTGTTCAGTGGGAGCCGCCAGCCGAGCTGAGCCCCGCGGGCTGCGCAGGGGAAGGTGGAATCCGGGAGAAGGGGAAATTTTATTATTTCTCACGCTTGGTAGAGAGGGATTGCGATGGTGCAAAAAGGGAGGAGGAGGAGGAAGGGGGAGAGCAGGGAAAGATCCCCCAAACCGAGGAAAAAAGGGGCAAAGCACAGAAAAGTCAACGCGAAATTTGGGGTGTTGTTTTCCCCGTGCAGGGAGTGATGCTCATCCGAGACAGTCATTAGCATAAGATGTCGATCCTATTCACTACCCTAGACAGTGACCTTGAACTGAGACGCTGCAAACTGCTTTTCCAGCGTCTTTTTCTGTCCCTCTTTTTTTTCGGGGGCTGTTTTTTTCCCCCGGCTCCCATGGGCAGGGAGCTTCTCCCACTAGCATTTCCCGAAAGCTGCCTGTGTAAATCGTGGGGGTGGGGAAAAAAAAAAAAAAAAATAAACCGTCCCCGAGGATTGGGAAATATCTGCGTCGAAATGGTCTCTCCACCTGAAAACTGGGATTCCTGCGATTGGGGAGAGGCTCAGAGATTTTTCTTTTTGCTGGGCTGGGCAACTTTTTTGGAGGGAGGAACGCCGCAGGCAAAAAGAAGGGGAGGGGGGGGGGGTGCTCAAAGGAATAAGATGTGGAAAGCGGGATATATTCGGGAAGAGCCGGGGCTCGGGGTGGGTTGTTGCACGAAGGAGGCTGCCTAAGCCAGCAGTGCCAGTGCCCCAGGCGGGAGCGCTCGGCTCAGGCTTTCGGTTTTAAGCACCGCTCAGCCCGCGCTGAGCATTAGAAAAGCCCAAGCGCTCAACCTTAACAGGGAAATGCATTTTTAATGGGGAAGAAATTCCCTGGGAAACGCGGCAGCTTCGCTTAAGGCTCCTTCGGAGTTATTTTTTCCCCCTCCCTTGGACCTGCTGGCTGCTCGCAGCTGGAGCAGCGCTGAGCTGGGGGAGCCCTATTCAAGGCCACCAAGAGCGGGGAGTTACTCCGCACGCTGTGCCTCGCCTAATGTATTTCTGAGCACGGCTGTAGCGTCTCCCAGCCCTAAAAAAAGGAAAGAAATAAATGAGGGAACCGGGGGGGTGTTTTGCTCCCTCTCCCTCGCTGTGATGCCCATGCTGACATTATCCCTTTGCGTAGGACTCGGGCGCGCGGTTTGTGATTCACTTGCTCAGCCCTGCAGTTGCTTCCCCTAAGGTTTCCTTGGAAAGAAACGTGAAGTTTTATTCTTTTTTTTTTTTTTTTGTTGTCGCCATGAAAAAAAAAAGAATCAAATTGAATAAAGAGGAAAAGCCCCAAATAGGCGGAGATGCCTTTGAAGCAAAACTCTACTTTCCCAAGGTCCGGTGGAGAACAAAGCCGTGCAGCACCCGGGCACGTCTCATCTGGGGGATTTTGCAAAGAGAGGAGCAAGGTACAGGAAGGGTTTTCTTTAAAAAAAAAAGCAAACAAAGCCAATTCAGATGGCAACCTCCGGGGATCACGTGCTCATTTTGATATAAACTATTCCTCCCCACGCTTGCCCAGCGTTGCGAGAGCTTCTTCTGCAGCGAGAAGACACTCTTGGAGAAATCGCAAGCAGCTTTTTCACTTATACCTGCAGGGAGAAAAATTCCTTGGCAAGGTTTTTAATTTAAAAAAAAAAACAACCAAAAAACCAACAAACCAAACCCTGCTAAACTTTCATTCTAGCAAAATATTTCTAGTAGTCGTATTTCTTCCTTCGCAGGCGAAGCGTGTAGGAAGGTATGCACGTATCTCTGCAAGGTATGTACGTAGCATATCCGTAGATGTGGCAGGGAGAGAGATGGGAAAGGAGGAAAAGAGGTTTTCCACCTTCAGAAGCTGTCCAGGGAAGACGGAGAAGCACCTCAAAGAGTTATTTTATTGGCATCTGATTTTTCTTGCAGGTCTGGGAGAGGGATTCGCTGAAACCCCAGATGAGGAAAAAATATCATTTTATGCTTGAGAAATATATAAAATCTTGGTGAGGGAGGTTGGTGGCTGGTTGGGAAGGTAGCAGTTAGGGAGGTGCGGCTGCACCCGCCCGCCTCAGCCTCCGCGGAGCGCCTCCGCCCCCGCGCAGCGGTTTTACCTCTACAGGAATATTTACGGTACTTTGCGGAGTCAACCTGGCAAGGGAAGCGCTTGGGAGTTGCTTAAGGCAGGGAGGAATGCAAAGCCATGCAAAAATCCAGCAAACGGGGTGGGCACTGTGGTTTCTTAAAGAATAAATAGCGGGGGGAGGGAAGGAGCAAGAACCAAAACGAGAGGGGAAAAAAAAAAACCACCCCAGAAAAAAATTTAACCTAAAACACCCTCAAATATCCCGGTTTCCATGCAATGCACCTTTTCCAGTCGTTTTTTTTTTTTTCCTTCTTCCCCCAACGTGTTTATTTTGCACTGAAAGAAGCCAATATCGATTATTTCCCCTCCTATCCCTTGTATTCCTTTGCAGCAGCTCTTTTCCGTATGACCAAGGGCAGACGATGGGTGGGAGGGAAGAAGAGCTCTGTGGTGTTACGAGGGCAGAATATATTGCTATAAGGTGGCGAGGAACCAGCGCCGTGTGCGTGTACCTCTGTTTCCAGGGGTGGGGACCAAAGAAATGGGGATGGAGGAGTACAATCTTTATCCTTTCCCAAAAACGAAGGAAAATAAATAAACCAGACCCAAACCTAGAAGGGATATTTGAACACTTGTACGTGTGCGCGGCTTGGTGCATATGGAATATATACCGGGGAAATTAAAGCTGTATATAGTCGTGTTCTCCTGGCTGCTTTATTCGACACAGATCATTAATAAAAGCAATTGAGGATTGTTAAAAAAACCTTCCATCCCTTCTTGAGAGAGTGGCAAGAGCCTGGGAAGAGGCTGCATTTCCCCAACCTACGACAAAGCCACCGAGTCGGAGAGGAGGGGGAAGAAAATGATAATAATAGTAATAATAAAGAGTAGAAAAGGTCGCAAATAGCCTCAACTCTGCCATCCCACCGCGTGTAAATATGAGCCTGTTGCGGGCACCGTCATTCGTCTCCTTAAAAAGCCCGTAAACTTTATATGACACAATATCTAATAGTAATTTATTGGGGAGATACTGTAAATTCGAACAGTTTTAGTTAATAAAGGAGTTAATTAGTGAGAACCAGCCCCGCTTTTGCAGATGGTGGAGGGCCCTCAAATATTGCCGGGGGAGGGGCGCCCGGCGGTTTTGGGGCAAAACCCTCGCCTATCGATTATTTTATGCGAAATATGACATTTTAGGGTGCTTCGCGGTTCTCAAGCCAGCGCCGGGAGACGCCACTTGTTTTTTAATAAAATGCTTTATGGGATTTTTTTTTTTTTATTATTTTTTTATGATGGGAGGGTGGGGGTGAGTGAGGAAGACGGTGGGGGGAGAAGGCGTAAAAAGGCGGAACTTGCTGTTGTGTTTTGTCTCGGCTGCCACGGGAGGGGAGGGCCCCCCCCCTCCCTCCCAGCGCAATTTGGGGCTCACGTGACCCCCCCGGACCAATGGGGCCGAGCCGTCGGTTTAACTATGTTTAATGTCAGATAGCAATAAAGTAGAAGCTTTCGGTCAGGCCCGCGGAAATGGGCGAGCACAACCTCCTTAATCCCGGCTTTGTGGGACCTCTGGTGAACATCCACACGGGAGACACCTTCTACTTCCCCAATTTCCGTGCCTCCGGAGGGCAGCTGCCCGGTTTGCCTTCCCTCTCCTACCCCCGACGGGATAACGTCTGCTCCCTGCCCTGGGCATCCTCGGAACCCTGCAACGGGTACCCACAACCCTACCTGAGCAGCCCCGTCTCCATTAACCCTTCCTTCGGTAGAGCCTGCGACCTCGCCCGGGTGGAGGAAAGCAAATGTTATTACCGGGAAACCTGCTCCGAAAGCACCGGGCTCAAGAGGGAGGAGAGGGGCAGGGACAGTGCCTTGCTGCCCCTCGAATCCAGCCTCCCCAGTGGCATGGGGGGCAATTTCAGCAAATATGACTATCCGACCAGCGAGACGGTGCCCCACGACCCTCCGTCCTGCCAGTCCTTGGAGTCAGACTCCAGCTCTTCCTTGCTCAATGAAGGGAATAAAGGCACGACCGGAGAAGCGGGGGGTTTGGTGTCCCCCCTGAACCAAGGCAGCACTTTAGGCACCGGTGGTAAGACCCGAGAAGCGGGGGTGGGGGGGTGGTGCGTGATGGGGCTGGATCTGGTCGTGTTTGGGGGGGCTGGGGGGGGGCTTTGCTTGGAAACTTGCCGGCTTGGGGCTCCTCCGTGGTGTAATTCCTGGGCTCAGCGATGGGAAGCGGCGTGTCTATGTGTGCTGAGACCACTAGGGGTAGCACCGAAATCCCTAATGTTTTATTAGGTGGTGCTTCTTTTAAAAGAAAAGGCTATAAACATGTAAATATCCCATAAAAAAAAAAAAAGAGAGAGAGAGAGAACCAAGCGAGAGGGACGCAGAGAAGGGTAGGGGTTGCGCATCCCTGCCCGGCGCCGGGGGCTGGCGAAGCGTCCAGGCGCTTTTTGGGGACATCGCAGAGGTGTGTCTGCCCGAGAGAAGAGGGGGGAGAAGAGGGGGATGCTTTTTTTAAAAAAAAAAAAAAGATCCCACAGCCTTCAAAGTCGGCATTGGGGTGCAGGTTTCCCCCTGTTAGTGGGACCAGAGAGGCGGTGGAGCCCTTCCCGGGGGAGTCCCAGGCTTGTCTCTCGCTCCCTGCGCGTCCTTTGCTCCGTGCCCCGGTTATAACGCTCCCTACCTTTCCCTTCCTCTGCCTCCTGTGCCCGTCCCACGCATCACCCGTGGCCCTGGGTGGCAGCTGGCGGCATTCCTAAGCACCCACGGCCAGGACAGCGGGGGACAGCGGGGCCACCATGGAGGTGCAGAAAGGGGTGCTGGGGGTGCCCCTTCTGTTGAAGAGGTGGGGTTTGGGTTTTTCTCTTTTCCTTGCCAAGTGCTCAACTCTCGCTCCCCCTTTGCCAGGTGCTCCTTGGTACCCGATGCACACACGGTCCCGGAAAAAACGAAAACCCTATTCCAAGCTGCAGCTGGCAGAGCTGGAAGGGGAGTTTATGGTCAATGAATTCATTACTCGCCAAAGAAGGAGGGAGCTCTCAGACCGATTAAACCTGAGCGATCAGCAGGTGAAGATCTGGTTCCAGAACCGACGTATGAAAAAGAAAAGACTCCTCTTGAGAGAGCAAGCCCTTTCTTTCTTTTAAAGTTTGAAAAGCGTCCGTGTCGGGTCTTAAAAAACAAAACAAAACAAAAACAAACCAACCAACAAAAAAAATCCCACATAGACTCTCTAGTGTCCACCCGAGCTCCCGGGACTTCACCTGACCACTCTTAATCCCCATCCCTCCCTACCCAGAAATCAATGAATAAAGAAAGAATATTAATAAATAACCAGTTTCCCTTAAAATATGAAACCCGACAGCGAGAAAAAAAAAAAATATAATAATGTGTTTTCTCCGCCGGGACCGCGGGGGCGAGACGGCTTCCAGAGATGCTCGGCGGGCTGAAGGGAGGTTTTGAGTGCGACTTTAGCCGCTTTTCCTTTGCCAGCAGCACAGGTAGGGTTTTCCGTGAAGCGCCGGGCACCGTCGGGGCCGTCGGGGGTCGCGGATGTCCCCCACCTCCCCGCCCCTCGCCTGGCTTCGGTTAGCGGTAAGACCGGGGTTGAGGGTGACGAGGGTGGATCCCGGACCCTCTCCTGGGCTGCCACACAGGGTTTAGGGCTGGTTTGGTGTTTAGGGGGAAAGCGGGAGGGAAAAATAATAAAAATGAAGGAAAAAGGGGGGAAAAAACTAGGGAACGGGATGGGGTATGTTGTCTTAAAGCACCGATCCCGCATCCTTGTGGAAGATGGTATTTTTCAATGCACGATGTGACCCAAGATGTGGTTTTTCTCAGTCTAAATTGAAGGTTTGCGGCTAATCGGGATCTCTAGGCTTAATCCGGATCTCTAGGAAGAGGCGAGAGACAAAGACTGTGTATATAGCCGGTGTATATGGTATATATCTATATAATATATGAGGTATGTGTATCACAGTATGTCCCTATAGATACGAGGCTTGGATGCAGGCGGTGGTGTTGTCCCCAACGCCAGAATGTCACAAGGAGAAGGAAATCGCACACACTCCCCCCTAGAAAACCCTCACAGGAAAAAAAATCTGAACGTCCTTCCGTGTAAACTGAGCCTTCCGGGGAGCTTTTTCCCTCTCTGAATTCCCAGCGTTTCTCTGCACTACCCCCGAATGATGCCCTTCCTCTTTTAAAAAGGTTATGTTCCCTTGCAACAGCTCTGCGGACAGCGTGGGGGCTGTTTTGCTGTCTTTATTGCTGCCAACGTAGGGAAATAGGTAGAAAATTTCCTTCTTTTTTTGTCCCCTCCGGTGATAAAAGAATGTTGGAGTCTGCGCCAATCGCATCTCTCCTTCCCTGGGATGCGCTTTGTCGCCCGGGCGCTATTTTCTCAATTAAGGAGGAGATTGTGGGGGTTTAAGGGGAAATATATCCCGTTCAGCTAGGTCTCCCTTCCCCAGCTGCCCGTCAGGTTAAAAATCCGCAGGTTTCTAGGAAGGGCGATGCTTCTTCACCTCCCTAAAAAGTCCTGCTGGCTGCGAATCGAGACAGCCCCATCTACAAGGTGAGGATTCGGTCTTTGGAGGGACAGGGTGGGGGTTTGGTACCCTAAAACCCTGTCTGGCTTTTTCCCTTTCAGGGCAGTAGAGAGGGACCTGGTAGGATGTGAAGCGTTTTCTTTGTACGTGTGCTCGGATTTCCTGGGGGAAAACACCAGTTTTCGCCATTCTGTCAGGTTTGTGTTCAAGGCACTTGTAGGTGGGTGTGAAGTGAGGCGAGGGGGGGGCGGTTAGGACAGGGGAGCAGCAGGTTTAGGGCCTTGGGGAGCTTTGCCCGCATGGGAAATTGTAATTCAATATATAAAAAAAAAGGGGAAAACAGGAATTTTTGTGTCAGGGTGAAGGGAACGAGGGGGGCGGCGGTGCTGCAGCCCGGTGCTTTGCCGCGCCGCGCTTTGCTCCACTCGTTTTATATCGGAGGGGGGATTAATTTTATGGCAAAGCAGCGTTTTCTGGGAAGTCTGGATGCTCACCACGTGCTCCCGCTTCCCCGCGTTCATGGTCATGACCAGCAGCGCCGAGGAATGCTTTTATTTACGAGCTGCAAAGGATGGAGCCGACTCCTTAAAAAAAAAAAAAAAAAAAAAATCCCTCCCTGGGCTGAAATGAGCCTTTTCCCTCAGCTTTATTTCTGCGGGAGCACCCAGCAGACCCTCCTCCCCTCCTCCCCATCCCTTCCCCGGCTGCTTCTCCTTGGATTTCCCTCTTTTTTTTTAAACATTCCCAACCCGGGAAATGTCACGATTTTATTTCTTTCCACTTGTTTTTTTGCGGGGAAAGACCCCCCACATCTCCTCCTTCAATGCTAGTTTCTGGGCTAGGGTCCTCTTTTTCCCTCCCCTTCCACACAAAAGAGCCGCCGCGGAGGGTATCGCCTGTCGCGATGCTGTGCAATAAAGCCGAGGATGTGTTAAAACACACACACACAGGGATCTATCCCTAGATGTTCCAGCTCGACCATGTGCAATTGAAAGAGGAAGGCGATGTGGAGGAATGCAATGTCTTAGGGAGATTTTTTTGGGGTAGGGGGGTGGAGATTTTGGGGGGTGGTTGTGGCTTTGGGTGCTTCGGAGCACCTTGTTGCTGTGTGAGCTGTCTCTGCAGAGGGGGGCTTAGGGCTGTGCAGTGTGGTGGGGACCAAGGGGGTTGTAATTCCACGGAGAAAAAGGACCGAATCCAACCAGGTTTTGCTGAACTGAGCTCCCAACAGCGCACACCCCCCCACACCCCTCCACCCCCCTTCCCGCAATGAGGTGGGGATGGAGGCTGGAGGCTGAGGAAGGTAGAAATGAGGGTGAGTTACGGTGAGATGTCAGGAATGTTGTGTTGGATTTCAATCCCGCCATCCCAAAAAACCAAATCAATCCGTTTCGTTATTCTTCACCCACCGAGGGGCACTTGTATCCCCTGAAAAAAACCCCCACCGCCCTCCCCAACACAAAAACCAAGACACCAGCAGCAACCCCTCAAGAAAACGCCGAAGAAAATGCCAATATATGCAATATTCTCTTCCAGATTGCTTTAAAAAGGCGGCTCGGTGGGATTTCTGTCCGTTCTGTGTTCGTTCTCCGTGTCCGTGGTATCGTCCTTTCTGCTTGTACCCCCTAGTCTAGGTTCTTGCGGTTGTTGACATGCATCCTTCGCAGTATAGCTCATCTGTAATGTTTCTTACCTCAAGCTGTTCTATGTAGGGTCTATGCAAATGTCTGTTATAGCACGTTCTGGCTTTATATAGTCATGTAAAAAGTTGCTTCACAATAATAATAATAATAATTAAAAAAGAAGACTGTATTATTATGTGATTTATTGATAATAAATAAAATTGCCCAAACATCTATTTGGTGATTTACTGTTTACTGTTTAAAATCAGTGTTTACTTGCAAGGTTAATAAAAGAGTAAGGAAAAAAAAAATATATATTGGCCAGCCTTGCCTTCTGTGGCTTGTAGATCATCTTTGGGTTAAAAAAAATAATAAAATAATTAAATGAATGCCTAAAATGCGTTGTAAAAGGAGAGAAATATCGCTTGCTGCGTCGCTCTAAATATAATTAGAAAAATCCCGGGGAAACGAGAAGCATAAGTTAATCTCCAAATTGCTGCTTTAATGAGAGTTATACTCGTGCGCGCAGCATTAATTGGAAGCAAAACTCAACCGAAACGCTATTTTTTTTTTGTTTTTAAAGAGGTTGAATATGGGCTAATTGGGATTCTTTTGTCTCTGGTGGAGGGTCCAAGGGGACTACACTCTCCTGGAAGCAGCTCCCTGCCCACAGGGCTGCCACGGTCCCTCTGGACGTATGGAATTGCTCTACGGTTGGGTTCCCCTCCGGATACAGGAACCAGAGGAACGTCAAAGATATCCTGGGTATGACTTTAAGATGGGAATGAGACGTGAAAGCGCAGCTCTTAAATTGGAAATATATTAGACTGGGTTTAGATTCGGGCATGTTGATGCTTATTGTTATGGTTATGGTTATTGGGACCAGCGTTATTGCGTTTCTTCGGCGTAAATTCGCAGCAAATTCATTTAACAAGAGGAAAAAATAACCCCGTCAGGCCAATTTAAATAAATTAGATTATGATTTCCTCGATCTCTCTCCAAGCGAGTATTTATATATAATGGGTTCGCTGCTTTTTCCTTCCGAAGATGCCATCCACTTCTCAGAGGCAGGGGAAAAAAAGGCTTTTAGAAGATCGATAAGGGATTTTTATTAAAGAAATGCCCAAGGAAACCACACTGGGCTCTGTGGCGGTTAACTGATCCTTCCCCCAGCCCTGGCCGTATCCAACCCCAAGCCCAGTAACCCCCAGCTCAGCCCACCCTCCGGTCTGGCCACACTGGGAGCCACCGACCTGAGCCTCAGCCTGGTGGAACCGAGTTTTTCTGCGAAAAGCACAAGATTAAGATAAGTTCCTGTACTTTTCCCGCTTCCTCAGGCAGGATTCCCCAACACGGGGTGGGTGCACTTGGGATCTTCCAAAATTCTAACAGGATTCATCCAGTCCTGAGCAGTTTCATCTTCTTTTCTCTTTTTTTTCCAGGAGCTGCTGGATTTGGACGGGAGTGGAGGAGGCGGGAAAGCAAATATTTCTATAGGAATGGGCCCCACTTCTGCTCCCTCCAGCAGCAAACCCCAGATCACCCCTTCAGAGATTAAAGTTTGGGGACGTGAAGAAGCAGTAGTTGGGGAAATCTGCAGGGCTTGGCGTTTCTACAGAGGGAAAATTCACGTTTTTCCTGCAATAGGTCCTTTTTTTAACTTTATTTTTTAATTCTTTAACACGGCTGTATATTCTTCCACTCCGTTTCTCCTGCTCCAGGAGAATATATGCATAAATATGTTGTGCCAACAAACTCAAGTTTGACTTTTTTCCACTTTGATTTCCTTCTTCCTATGTCCCTGTGCCAACCTGGCAGGAAAAGGGGCGGGAGGAGGAATTATTCCTAACAGGTCTGAGCGCTATAGGGTGACATAAATTGCACATCTATTGTAAGTCACTTCACCTTGAACAGGAATAGTTGGATTTCAAAGACATCCAAACACTCGGGAAAATAGATAAAACTTATTTATTACCGGCGTGCGGGTAGGACAAATTGTTGCTTTGCCATAAAATCTGTATTATTTCTGGGCTGGTTTCTTTTATTCAGCAGCGTATTTCATTGCTCTGCCTTTCCAATGAATTCGTTAGCGAGGGAAGAAAACCTTCATCTTTAATTGCGAGGAATATTTCTGCTGTTAATGGCAAAGACCGAGGTGCTATTTCACAGCTACTGCAAAACCCGTGGAACATATGAATGCGTGGGGGTCATTTTTAGGGATTTATTCCTGTTTCGGTACTTTCAGCGGATGCTCAGTGTGGGAAATATAATCTGCAAAGCAGGATTCCAAAAAGGGTGTTGGGTTTTTTTCCCCCCCTGAGCCAGGAGATATGTTCTTGACACCTTTGTGCCGAAGAAATGTCTGATTTCTTTGAACTCTCTGCAAAACTCGACCCGGCTCGGCGCTGAGCTCCTCTCAAAGCCATCAAGAGCAGCTTTAAGCGCGGTTTAATCAGGCAGTCCGCGAGCACCGGCCGAAAATCAAGGCAGAAAATCAAAATTCTTTTCTCCAGCTCATTTTCTCACATCCCCCCCCCCTTTTTTTTTTCTTTTCTGAGCCAAAGCGGAGGGTTTTACACCCAAATCCAGGAGGCTCCAGAGGTGGTTTAGCAGCAGGAAAAATAGGAAGAATTAAAAGTGCAGGAGAAAATAAACACGGCCACGCTGCTGACACCCAGGTCGGCGCTTTTGCCTGGAGGGGAGGGACCGGGAAAGGTTTTTTCCCCCCTGTACGCCCCCCAGAATGAAGGGTAAAGGCGTAGCCCATATAGCATGGAGTGCTATAGGCTGTGGGTGCATAGAGGTGTCCCGGGTGTGCGTGGGCTTTGTGTGAGCTCAGCCCGTCGGACCTGGCCAAAAAGGAGCTGCACAAAGAGAGAGGTGAAAGGAGCGTGGGTGCCGGGGGTGAGGGGCTGGGGGGGGGGGGGGGGGGGGGCACCTTTCATTGCCGGGTATTGCCGTGGGGGGTTCGGCGGGGGGTAGTGGGTACTGGGGGTGTTACACACGGGCGACGTGGGAATAACACGCAGGGGGAAAGAATGGTTTGGGCGTCAGTGCAGCATCCTAGAGATGCTCGTGTCCGTGCGTGGAAATATTTGGCATTCCCGCCTCAACACCCCCTCACCCCCTCAACTCCCAACTAGCAGACAAAAGCACCTTCTGGCAGTTCCCTTTCACGGGGCTGCGGCTCAAAGTCTTACAGCAATTACCAAAACATGCATTAATTGCCATTAAAGTGAGAAGAATGACTGGATTTCCTTCTCCCGGACTGTGTGTGGCTCGGGCTCCGTCCTTTGGTTAATTCCATGATATATTAACTGTTTGTTTTCCTCCCCCGCGCTATTATAGGGACTGTTTTCAGGCACATGGCCCCCCACCTTATCATTAATAAGGCGGTGCGTTATTGCCGAAGAATGCCTTGGTTTGGTTCCGAGTTGGGGGTTCATAAATATAAAATAAACACAGAGTGGGAATAATTAGCAGCATTTATCAGCATATGGCCACCCACCCCATTTTGAAACCTTCCAGACCCTGCGAGAGGAAAATGAAGTGCGTTGCAAGTAATTAGTTTTAAGCAAATCATTTCAAATGGAAACTTATAGGTAAAGACTAATGAAGTGCGGGGAGGGGTGGGGGGGAAGGCTCTTTTTTATTGCTTGGTAGGTAGCAAGTAGACACAGCAATATTTTACTGTTGAGAGAATAAATTAATTAATATATCTGTAGCTAGCAACTACAATGGCTCCACGGATGACTGCATTTAAAGGAGATATATGTATCCAGTCTCATTGGTGTTGTTAACAAGAGTGATAATAAAGATGAAAAGGATAAGAAAGATAAAAAGATCAGTCGGCTGGTGCTCCTTACTGCGGCTAAATTGCGCGGATTTTCTAATGGCTGCGTCTTGTTGACTCTCTACCAACTTTTTTTTTTTTTTTTTAGAGACAGACTTCATTAAGGGACTTTATTTTCACGTTGCTCAAATCGGAAATAAAGATACGCGCCCCTCGCCCCCCAATAAATCTCATATTAACCATCCTTCGCTGCAGCTTAAGGGGAGAGGGGAGTGTGTGTGTGTCTCCCTTCTCCCTATTTCAGATCAAAGAAATAACTGGTTTTGAAAATGAAGTACTTTGCCCACTTTTGTCAGTGCGGAAATATAAATTTTTCCGCCCCTATGCCTTTCTGGTACCAGAAAAATGCAGAAATCTTATATCTCCCCCAGTCAGGATAAATCAGGTTTCGCCGTGTTTTAGTCTAGATGGAATATGAGAGCATGTGCCTCAAATCCGCGTTAAAAATCTACCTGTAATTTTTTAAGAGAGTTTGTGCTTTAATTTTAGGCTTGGGTTAGCCAAACACTGCCACAGAGAACACATAAACCATCAGGATATCTCATTATAAAAACGTTTGCCAAAATTAATTTATTTCAAAGGGAAAGCGTATTAATATTCAGTTTTGCAGCCACTACACTCCTGTGCCTCCCAAATCTACACGTCGGGAGAAGTGTCGATAATTACAGAGACTGTGGAAATTCATTTTATTTTTATGATTAACCAGTAAACTATTATGAGGTGAGACGAGACGCTGCTAAAGGAGAAAGCATTTAAAAAATTAGGTATGGAAAAGTACAGAGCGAGACCCAAGGTAGCAATGAGGAATGTCGGGCAGACTGCAGGTCTAGTAAAACTGAGGGGAAAAAAGGGAAAGGAGGGGGGAAAAAAGGCCTTACACACCTCAAATCAAAATAGAATACAGTAGAAATCATATAAAATAATGCATTTTAATAGATGGTGTGGGCCGGGGCTTTTTTTCCTCGCTGAAAAATAAATCCCGTGTGGTTCTGCGGGGATCTGAGACAATAAATGCGGGAAGGGTGTGCGTACAAGAACACGCTGTGGAGTGGAAATATCCGTGCAGAGCTCCGGTGTGTAACCGTGGAGCAAGGGACGAGTACAGTACAGCTCACCCTGCTCACCCCCGCCCAGCCAAGCACCGGCCAACTCATCGCACCCACGGGCACACCGCTGCCAGAGGGCCCAGCTAAAGCAATATTGGGATTTTTATAGCCTGTTGTGCTCATTTTTGGGGGGCTGCCGGGACCACAGGGCTTTTCCTTTGGATTTTCCCCGCCGTGGCTCTTTACACCTCATTCCCCCCTAAAATTCCCTCATTTCCAACTTCCAGCCAGAGCCCAAACACTGACTTTATGGGTATTTAAACCAACCATCTTCATCTGTAATTGTGGATGAAGAGTATTTATTGCTCCGGTGGATAACTAGATATATAATTATCTCTTTATAGAGAGAGAGTGAAATAAAGCATCTGTCTCCCCCCACCCCCCCCCCCCCCCCCCCGCCTCAGACACACACAAAGGCGGGTGAACACCGACAAAGTTACACATCTGCACAAGCACTTCGGAGTTTATGGGGTTTTTTCCCCCAAAATGCATTCATCAAAGTCCGAGGGACCTCTCAAAAAAAAAAAAAAAATCCTCCTACCCCAATGAACTGGCTCTGCCATGGAATTTGTTATTATTATTTTCCTTTTTTCTCTCCTGAATGGGGCTAAAGAAAATACCTATTTGCAAAGAGGAGCCGCGCTGGCTGCCGCGGTTCCGCGTTGTCCTTTTTTTATAGGGGAAAAGGGATTTGGTGGGGGAACCACACACACACAAAAAAAAGAGGTGGTCGGGGAAAACATGTGCTGCGGGATTTTAGAGGATGGGGCGGTGGGGGGCTGGTCGTGGGGAAGGGGATGCGGTGGGGTGAAAGGGGATTTCTCGGGGAGGACAGAGGGAGACGAAGGGTCTGCTCGACTATAATCGGCTTTTTTTTTTTTTCAGGCAGCGGATAAAGCTGCCTTCACCCTCCCCCTCCCTCCAGGATTGCAACTAAAATGTGAAAATTCGGAGTTTTGGGGGGCTCCGGGCCAGCAGCTGCCTCGCACCCCCCTTCTCAACCCCCTCCATCCCCTCTTTGATTTGATTTTTCTGCCCCTGGGTTTCCGCGGCTGCGGAGAGCTGCCCGCGCTGCCCGCGGGAGGAGCCGTCGGGGCCGCCCGTCTGGGTGGGCGGGGGCCGCCCTCGCAAAGTGAAGGTCAAGTTAAGCCTCCAGCCTCCCTTCCGCGGCCCGTCCGCGCCGCTCCGCCGCGGCCCCGCGGGCAATGCCATTGCCGGCGACCCGCCCGCTCAATGCCGCTACCCTCATTTTTATTAAAACCCCCTTTTTTCCCCCCTTTCCAGCGGCCGAGGAGCAGGGAGATGAGCCAAGGGCTGAAACAGCAAAGCGGGGGGCGGTGTGACCGAGACTTTTTCTCCAAATCCTGATTTTTCTCACCCTTTCTCCCCCCGAAAAACTGGACTGCAGACTTCAAACAAGGTCTTTCCCCCTTTCTCCTTTTTTTTTTTTTTTTTTTTCCCCTTTTCCTTCTCTTTTCCCAGCAAGATGCAAACCCGTCTGCCGTGGAGGAAATTAAACATCATAAAGAAAAGCCCAATTAAGGTTTAATGTCTGAACATTACCATTTCCTCCAGAAAACAATGAAGTTCGCTCGGTAAGGAGAGAGGCAAAAAAGAAAGGAAAAAAAAAAAAAGGGGTGGAGGGAGGGGGGTAGAAATTTTTTTGTCTCAAAGAGGGGAAAAATGGGTATAGAGGGCTAATGGTTAAATAAAAAAGGGAGGGGGGTTAGGTGGGTGTAGGAGATATTGAGCTAAACTGGTCGGCCGTCTGCGCTCGGAGTTGGGGATAAATTGAATAAATATCGTCATGTGGAATTTAATTTGTGGGCAAAGCTGGTTTCTGCTCACATTTGACTCCTGGGAAAGGCCTGAGCAGGGGCTGGCGCTGGCGTGGCGGGGGGGGAAGGGGTTAATAATAAATAAGCAATAACCCAGGGAATGGGGTGAAAAGGCGTGGGGGGCGACTGCAAAGGGGGGGGTGGGGGGGGTGGATAAAATCCCTGAGTCCCTTTGCCTCCTGCCTTGCAGTAAGTGGTGGTGTCCCTCCCTCTCTCCCTTTCTCCCTGCTCCCCCTGGAGCTGATTTCACCCTGAAAAGGTGGTTGAGACCAAAAAAAAAACCCAACCAAACAAAAAAAAACCACCCCAAAACGGGGGTGTGGGAGGGGTAAAAAAAGGGAAAAACAGACCCAAAACAAACAGGAGGAGAAACCGACGCACCCGAACGGCAAAATCACCCAAAGCCACCGCGCCTGGGCCGTGGGAAAACGGCAGAAAGAGGAAAAAGCTCGGTCGGGAGGGTATTTTCACCAGGTCTGGGCTTGTGTCTTTGCACCCCATCTGCCCCCCTCCAGACCCCCAACCCCTCCGACCCCTCTCCCACCCCTCTGCGAGCGGCAGGGTCTGTCGAGCCGAGCCCGGAGTGAGAAGGACAGCCAAGAAAATGTGGGTTATCCTCTTTTTTTGAGGGATCTGCTTTTTCTTTCTCTTCCAACAGGCAGATTTTTAGGGGAGGGGGGCGCGATGGGCACACACCCACCCCCCCCGCTCACGAAGAGGGCTCCAGGGATGTGACAATGACCGTAACCCTGCGAGGGAACCGAGCATTGCTTGGTGCTGCAGCCCTGCTTCCCCCGACGGCCCAAAAACAGCGAGAGGAGGAAAAAAGGCTCCATTTGTCTTTATTTTTCCCTTTCGCGAGAAAAATAGAATTAAATACTTCCCCCCCCGCCCCGGTTTTCTTTTTTTTTTCGGTTCAAAGCGCAAAAGTAGTGTGTTGGATCCCCAGAGCTGGAAAGGGTGGAAGGAGATTTGCGTAATGGAGCAGCCGATTTTGCATACGCTACCCTTCATTCCGTATGAAGAACTGATGAAGGGGGTAGGTAGGTAAATCTCTGCTCCACGGAATGGAAATCCACAGCAGTATTCAACCCGAATGCACGCTCGGGTGGAACCAAGAGCTACGCGGATTTATGGTGTAAGAGCAAAGAACTCTGCACAGAGTTGTCCGTGCTGTAGACTCACAGTTTTCTGGTAAATATGGGGAGAAAGAAAGGGAGAAAGAGGAGAAAGGGGGAGAAAGAGAAGAAAGAGAGAGAGAAAGAAAATATTCGGGAGGGACCACAAGGAGGAATTAGATAAGACCCCGATTATTGGACCGATTTTTAATTCATAATTTATCTGCTCTCAATACATAAGGTATTATAAAGCCGGTACCTTATTAAAGGAGAACTCTGCCTACATTAATTTATCTCTATATTAATTTCAGCTGCATATGGCCCCAACGAAATACTCAGCCCTCATCCCCGACGAAGAAAAAGATGCGGATTTCCTGATTTATTCTGCAGTTGAGGAGCCGCGCTGCTCTCAGAGGACATAGACTAAAGCAACTTCCTTCCACGAGCTTTTTGTGCCCCGATCCCTCTGCTTCTCCAACTGAAAATAAGAGCTGGATGCGGTGCTGCACGCGGGGGCATATTTTGTAGGCGAAGGGCCGTGAGCGCGTAGGGAAAGGCAGGTATATACATTAGCTCCATAGGTAGATGGAGAGGGGTGGGCACAGGCTTTTTCCACCTTCCGCTCCCCGCCGGCGGCATTTATCTTCGAAAAGCTGGATATACCTTTGGAAAACGTCACCCCGCGAAGCAGCCGAAGGATTTCCCTTCATTTTAATTCTGATTAATTGCGGGGATGGAAGAGAGAACCCAGCGCCCTCACTTGCGAATTATGGAAGTTTTATCCCCATCAACTCTCGAGATTCGCCTTTGATCGATGGTTATCGGAGGGAAATCCACCTAGGTGCCAGCTAAAAACACTTAAATATATAAATAAATGAAAAAGGGGATGCGGGAGCCAAAGTATTACAGTGGAAATGATTTCCTGAGTATTTAAGGATTAAATACCACGCCGGCAAACGTGTGTGCGGTTTTAATAACGCTGGGGCGGATTAGCCGCCCACCTTCTACGCTGAACTTTGCATTTCGGGGCTATTTTCCCAATAAACGGGTTATCCAACAGAAAACACATTTTCCCTGCCACAATTTCCGACTTTTTACACCGTTTTGCACATTTTAGTGGCGCTGCTAAAGTTATCAAGGAGGGATGTCTGGCGAATAAAGGAATTTTAAGGTTTGGGTGTGTTTTATATGTCTTCCTTTGTGTTTAAATAAGCATTTTTAGAGGGTTGGGGAGGGGGGGAGGAGGAGAGGGAGGCTGTGGAATAGAAATAGGTGTTGCTTAACGAGCTTCTCTGGGTTTCCTGTCTCCTCTGGGCTGAATTTCGCGGCGGCTCTGGGACGAGTTTAGCACGCTGTGAAGTTGGACTGGATTTCCCCAAACCTCACCGTTTCACAGGCTTCCCTGCGACTGAGCCGGGCGGAGGGAAAGAAAGAAAATAAATAGCTGGAAACACACAGGGATGGATATTCCCCCAGGCATGGATATTCCCCCGGCCTCAGCTCTCGCTGGGTGTGAGGGAAGAGCCGCGGCTGATGAGAAAGTAAGGATAAGTGGGCAGGCCGGTTGGCAAAGTGTGAGTTATATTGGTTATTATTAAGCCCAACTCTCCTTAACGCCTCCTCGGCATCACTTCCATTTGAATCCGACACCCGCCGCACATTTTTATCCCAGACAGTCCCAGCCTTGCCTGCGGTTGGGAAGCATAGTTCATCTGCTTTTATCTTGATTAAGTCCACATGATTTTGAACTTGCAGCTCAGGTCTAGAGAGATCTAAGTAAACTTTTTTTTCTCTTCCCCCCCTTTGAATTGTTCGCAGCTTATATAGTTTTCTTGCGCAGCCTGGCAGCCATCCAATTAAATTTATCTTTGCCATTTGGGGACAATAATATTTTCCAAGCGCTTCCCACTTGTAGCTATTGTCTCTCCCTTCAGATTTCCTGCACACATACGCGGTGTCTAGTAATCTGTTTACTGGCCTGCGTTTCCTCTCTTTCTCCTTTTTTTTTTTTTTTTTTTTGAAGTCCATCAGAGCAAGTCATTGTAGTACTGTCGTGGAGGGGAGGGAAAAATCACTTTGAGAACATCTGATAGGCCAAAGTCATTAGATATCAGAAGTTGGAGCCTATTTAGCAAAAGCAAAGCACATCTCTGCAGCTGCTGGTAGATGCGTCTGCAACAGGAGTGCGTGTTGCACCCGCTCCCAATCGTTTGCAGCCCCGAGTGAGCACAGGTTGGCCAGGCAGGTTGGAAAAACTCCTTTCTTCCCCCCGAAAAAAGCAGGAGGCAAAGCAAACCCTGATCAACTGGGCTGAAATAGGGAAAGATTCAGGGTGTAAATAATGCATCAGGTATCTTGAGAGCGCAGTAAGTAGCAATGAGTAACGTGGTAAGCCAGGTTGGTATCAAATCTATTCTATTTTATTCTTTATTCTTCCTCCCCCCGATCAATAGTTTCCCACTCTACGGGCTCGGACAAAGACTTCTTTATGGCAATACTTACAAACAAGTTTTTGACCGAAGTTGGGAGGTTGCTAACGAATTTACATTGCGTCCAGATAACTGCAGTTGGGAGGGGGGAGAGAAAAAAAAAAAAATAATATCTTCTCTCCCCTATGGGAGAGAAAAAAAGAAGAGGAATGATTTATTGAGAAGAGTTCAAGTACAGGATTAACCTAAATCAAAATATAACTTCAGATGTTTACACAGATCAGCTAAAGCCAACTTTCACAACTCGACGTTTTTGATTTTGGTACAATTGCTGCGATGTTTTTTGGTCACGAAATGCCTCTAACATCCCCTTAAAATTCATGTTAGTAACGCAAAACACATCTTACAAGCCTTGAGCCTATTTGCCTGCTGAAAACGCTGTTAAACGTGTTAAGTGTTTGCATTACATCAGGCAAATGAGTGCGGACTCCGGAGCAAGGGAGGGGTTGGCTCGGGGTGGGGGGGTGGAGGGGGTTTTTCCCCTTGCGCTTTGCTGTTTCTGCTGGTAGAGAGAGGTCTCCGGTTGGGGTGCCAGCATAAAGCTGGGCATTTATCTGTGTAATTGCAAAAGAGGCACAAGGAAGGACGAGCTTGGTGCTGCCGTGTCCTCCTCCTTCCCTCTGCCTGAGAAAGAGCCAAATAAAGGGGCAAAAATCTCCTAGAGGAAGCAGTTTCATCTTATCCGCACGGTCATATCAAAACCAGCAAAATCAGACCTTTCCTTCCCCTTTCTCAAGTTCCCCTGGATATTTTTTTCCCCTTTAAAGAGCACAAATACAGCTTTTCTTTCATTCCCCCCTCCATGCTCTAACCTCTCCCATTCCCTAGGAAATGCAGCAGGCTTAAAAAAAAAAAATGAAAGGGATGAAATGTTCTGGCTGCTTTAAGGCTTTAAGGCTCTGCCTTCAAGTTATTTGCCTTTTTTTTTTTTTTTTTTTTTTTAAGGGCAACCAAAAGGAATGCGAGCCGCCAGCCCTCATTCCGTTTTATGGTGGTCACTTTGGTGGTCAAATTCAAGTGCTGTGACTCCACAGCTGCCTCTTCTCTGCTTCCTTGCAGGAAGCAGGCAAATCCTATCCTTTAAACTGGGTTTAAAAACCAAACCGACACCAGGGCTTGGTTGAGATGTATTTACCTACGCAGAGCAATAAATTATTCACGCACCTAGAGGAGAGACGGCGGGGTTTATGCCACACGGGTTTTTGTTGTTTGCTGTTGTGTAGGGGTTTTCTTTGGGGTCTATGTGCTTTGTTTGGGGTTTAAAAAGCGGCTCGGATATTGGGTTTTTTTCTCAACAAGAAGCTCTAATTCCGCCCCTGGATGCAAAGCTTCACGCCTACAGCCTTCCTATGGAATCTGGGTTGGAATAAATATAACAAAAAGATACAGATTTTAGAGCCTTTCCCCTTTTAATTGGAGGGAGAAGATGCTCCACGCAGGTTGCAAACAGGAGGGAATCGGGGAAAAAAATAATTACACTCATAAACAATAGCTTAACATTATTAGTTTGTAGTTAGTATTAATATTGGTCCATAAAAAGCCAAGTTAAAAGATCGCTGACACTTTAATTAAAAGTTTTGCCCAAAACGAGGTCCAAGTCATAAAATAGGGCAGATTACAAACCTGAAGAAATCCATCTCTGCAGCCAGAGTTCTTGCCCCGATATATTTGTGAGGAGGTATATATATATTCGTCAGCCAAACGGTGCGTTAGAGGGGAAAACACAGCTCATTGTGGAATTACAGACATATTTATATGTGTGTATGTCTCTATCTCCGCACACACACATTCGGAGACACTCACACCCCCCGATCCCTTATAAAAAGGGTTTTATGAGAACGGCTCTTTAAATAGAAAATACAAAGCCGGAGAAGGACGGGGGGAGGCAGAAATTAATGAAAATAAATGATCGGGAGTGCGTTGCTGCACCAGGAGGATGAAGAAGGCTCAAAGTGAGGAAGAACACACAGCCTTAGCATGTGAAGCCGCCATGTTTCCCTTCAAGATTTCCTAATAAATCCATAAAAAACCGGGCACACCGCCTGATAAGCCCTACAGTTCGGAGAGCTCTCCTCCAATACCCAGTGTATTTTTCGCTCAGGCATCCTGAAATCCTCTGCTCTCTGCTCGGCTGCAAGGTACGGGCTTGCGAGGCTGTTTCCTTCCACGAAAAATCAACTTCTTCCCCCCCTTTTTTTCTTGCATTGCCGCAGAATTCAGGATATTTAGATTTTTAGCAGAGGCTGCAACCTCCGTCCGGTTGTTCGAGGTGCGTTTTCCTCGTTTTCCTCCCCATTTCTCTACATCTCGCCCAGGAATTAAGCAACCGCATCCCCCGCCCCGGTTAAAATGCAAAGAGGAGGTTGGGTCCTAGCAAATTAAAGGGGATTAACCAGAAAAGAGCGAAGTGAAAAAGGAGCTGCCCAGGGATGTCCAGCTCCAAGGGGGACATCCCCGAGCTGGGCCGGGACCCTCTGATGCTCCTTTTGGGTGAATTGGTTATTTTCGGGTGAATTTATGGATTGAGTGGGGTTTTTTTTTCGGGGAGCAAAGCGAAAACGCAGCAGCCGTCGAGGCTTTTTCTGCTCGGTGCTCTGAGGCTGAGATTTGCCTTTTTTCCTTCTTGCTCTTTGAATTTACTGCAACTCGATTTGATAAGATCCTCTCTGTAAGAGCGTCTCGCTCCCTCCTGCTGCCTTAGTTCTGTTCGGAGCATTCAGCCCAGCACCACACAGATCCCATGATGGAGTTCAGTTCGGGTTTATGTGCGGATAGTTCCATATTTTTATTTATCCTTCCTTTTACTGGGCGTTTTAAAGGGATAATTGTAGGGAGAAAAAATGCCTATGAATTAAAAATGAAGAAAAGGCTGAAAAAGGGGGTGTGCGCTGCAATATTTTCATATACAGGCGAAAGCCGCCACCTCTCCTCGGCAGGGAAACCTTTTCCACCTCAAGCAGATGATTTCCAAGCCAGGTGAAAACCCAATTAGCGCCCAATTGTTGCAGGCAATTTCATTCCTTCAAAACTATTTCAAGGCAGTGGGAGAACCCCTCGGAGCCCGGTACCGCGGAAGTTAGGCGACCTTCAGGTGCACCTTTCCAGGGGCTTTGCAGCAGATATATAATTTTTTTTCCCCCCCCACAGATAATTTTGAATAATTCTTTGCTAAAGTCGCAAAATATCTGGCAGCACTTTGCCATCCCTGTTTTTTTCTTGGGGAAATGCGGAGGGACAGGGAAAGAGGAGGCTCCCGGGGCACGGGATAGAAGACAAATGACTTTAATAAGAATATCTTTTTTAATTCAGCTGGAAGAATAAATGATGAGACTATTGCTGAAAGTACATTCATTGATTGACAATAAACAATTGCATTAAATATTCAATACGCCACTCTTACGTAATAAATATTTAACCAAACGTTAAAGGAGGTTTTCGAATATTTATTAGACACTGACTTAATTCATTTGTTCTATTCCTTGATATATCGCTAATTCGATATCAAAAGTCATTAAACCAGGCCCGCTTTAACTTTAAAGTTGGAAACTTCACACGATCCCCCCCCGCACACTGCCATGGCTTAAACGCTATATTCTCCATCAAGCATGCCAGCTTGGGTGATGTATAGTTGATGTGCACGTAGAGATCAACATAATTAGCGTATGTTAGAAGCTTGTTAATTAGCACCAACCCCCTCACTCCCAGATAGGGAGAGAGATAGAGATTTACTTCTCCTTTCGCAGCCCAGCTGTAGGAAGAGCTGGGCACTCCCGCCTGCAGCAAGGAACCTCGGAAAACTTACTCTGCATCTCCAGCTATTTTATTGAGCTACCTAAAGTCTGCTCAGGAACGTTTCTAAGGATAGAAATAGCCATAATCATAAATTATAATAATCAGCGTAATTAAAATATTAAAGAAAGGTTGGAAAAACACCGTTCGAGCTCTCTAAGACCCTCCCTCTCCCCCCCTCTCTCTCCCCCCCCCCCCCCCCCCGCCTCCTCCCCAGCCCAAATCGCCCCCACCCCATCTCCAAACCCTGCTGAAAAGCAGCGAGCGGAATCCAAATAGGAAGGAGAGGAGGAAAAAAAAAAAAAAAAAAGGCAAGGAGAAAAAAAAAAGCAACTTCACAAGCCACCCCTTGTACTTGTTCTGCCGTGAATGCTTACGAGGGGTGTGCCTTCAGGAAAATGAATACAAATCTGCAATTGATTTTCATAATGTTTCTGCGGTGTTTGCAAACCAATCGTTTGAACCTCTGAGATCTTACCTAAGTGAACCACTCCTACGCATCTAAGTGCTCCAAACTGATATATGACAATATCTACTTTGGATCACGTGTCCTCCGGAGCGACTAAGACGGATAGCGCGTCATCTCGCCTTCCCAAATTTTTTCCCCTCCGCACATCGGATCCAAAACATCTAGCTATAGGAGCAAGAAAAGGAGAAAGATGTTTAACTCGGTGAACCTGGGCAACTTCTGCTCCCAGTCGCGTAAGGAGAGGAGCGCTGAGTTTGGAGAAAGGGCAGGTTGCGCTTCTAATCTCTACCTCCCCAGCTGTACCTATTACGTCCCTGAATTTTCAACTGTGTCATCTTTCTTGCCACAGGCCCCCTCTCGCCAAATCTCCTACCCTTACTCCACCAACCTCTCGCAAGTGCAGCCCGTGCGAGAGGTCTCCTATGGTCTAGACCCCTCAAGTAAATGGCACCACCGAAGCAATTACGCCTCGTGTTATTCCGCAGAAGATCTGATGCATAGAGAGTGCATCCCGCCTTCCACCATGACCGAAATGCTAATGAAAAACGAGAGCGTGTACAGCCACCACCACCCCAGCTCCAACCACCCGGCATCGACGGGATTCTACACCAGCATGAACAAAAACACTGTCTTGCCCCAAGGGTTCGACCGCTTCTTCGAAAATGCCTATTGCGGGGCGGAAAATCCGACTGAGACCTGCCTGCAGAAGGGTGAGGGCAAAGTGGAGGCAGAGTCCCAACCCCACGCACTGTCATCCCGCGGAGAGCAAGGTATAGACCCGGAAGATGAGGAGGAAAACACAAACCCTGGGTCTTCAGCCTCGTCCTCTTCTGTCACCAAGGAAGGAAGCAAAAGCAGCAATTCGAGTAGGTAGAGCAGTAAATGGAAAGGTTAAGGGACTAGCCCGTGTGTTTTGTCGGTCAAATTTTATGTGGAGTTTTATAAGCATTCAAAGGATTTTATTATAACCTACAAAGCTCTTTCTTCCAACGAGAAGAATTTTTACGATGGGAAAAGCTCTTTGAAAAAAATGGAGATGTTAGGCGCAGACACAGTATCTTAGAGTCTGTGAAATTTTAAAAGCACACCATCGTGACAAATATTAACTTTGATCATGAACTTACATGAGCATTTTTAAAGGATTTGGTCCCGGGTTGCTGAGGGTAAAAGGCAATTGGGCAGAACACTACTTTAGCTGCCTGCGCTTTCTTTTAGGCATTAAGATGCATGCGAAATGTTTGGGGCTTTTTTTTTTTTTTTCCCCTTTTAATTAAAACTGTATGTTGAGTCTTTTCTCTTGGTGGGGGTGCGGAGCTAAGGGGGAAATCTGCCGAATTTGCAGGCAAAGTTGAGCATTTCCTTCGACTTTTCTGTCTGAAAGTGGCATTTATTCCCCTCCAGGCTTAGTGGAGCGTCCAGCTTTTGTCAGGAAGGGTTTTTACTTACGTGGCTGTTTGCTTGGGTCTTCTGGGTTTGGTGGTGGTTTTGGTTTTGGAAGGGTGTTTTTGTTTTTTTTTTTTTGCATGCACTTACGTTTTCTAGGCTGTCGTAGGGCAGCGTTTTTTAAAGGCTGAATCCAGGGAACTTTGCAAGTTGGCGTTCAGCGTGGGGCTCTTTGGGGAAGAGGGGAGGGTTGTTTTGTTTTCCTATTTGCTCTCGGGATGCAAGTCCCCTTTTGCAGCTCAGATGCTAAGTTCTCTTTTACTTTGATTCCTTTTTGCGTGTGTGGCGAGGACTGGAGTTAATCAAAAACTTATGCGGAACATAATATCTAGTTCCTCTAATTCTAACCTTGCTCATGCTGTTTCTATACAGATAACAGATTTGCAGCTGAGCGTGGGGCTGAGGGTTTTCCCCCTTCCCCAGCCTCTCTAAACCCTGCTGCCTCCAGTCCCGGGCTGTCCTTTATTTAAAAAAAAAAAAAATAACCTATATCTGCACCGAAAATGTCCGCATGTGCTTGCCTTAAGCACCGTGCAGTGGGAAAATAATTACACCACGGTCCTTAAGACCCTGCGTAACCTCACCTCTGCTACCCCAAACAATGGGCGAACTGCTGGAAGATAATCTCCCCCCGCATTAATAACGGGAGTTATTAAGCCGCTCCTATCTATGCGGTCAGCTGCGAAGATGAGCCTCTGTTTTGCATTTCCTTAGGATATTTACCCTGCCTTCTGGTTCTTTTAAGGTGCTCCCAGAACGAGGAAGAAGAGATGCCCCTATTCGAAATTCCAGATCAGAGAGCTAGAGAGAGAATTTTTCTTCAATGTCTATATAAACAAAGAAAAAAGGCTCCAGTTGTCTAGGATGCTAAATCTTACTGACCGACAGGTTAAAATTTGGTTTCAGAACAGAAGAATGAAAGAAAAAAAATTAAGCAGAGACCGCCTGCAGTATTTCTCTGGAAATCCCTTGTTGTGAACAGCTTTTGAAATCCCCTCTGCTGCGAAGTCTCCGTGTACTGGGGAGGAACAGTTGTGAGCGTGGGTTTGCCCTTTGAGCCGACAAAGCAACCTCAAAGTTTAAGCCTTTTCGTTACTTCTATTTGTATGTCTGGGACAGTGATGAGTAACAAAAGGAGTGAGATTTTCTTTCAGTTCCCGCTTCAAGGACTTGGATTCCATGAACGTTTTATTTAACATTTTCCTTTTTTTTTTTTTTTTTTTTTTTTTTTTTTTTGCCTGAACAGGTTGGGATTCCCTTTTTTATTATTATTATTATTATTATTTTTATTGTTATTACTATTTAGGCACCCTGTCCAGTTGAATAAATGGCAGTGCTGTGTGTTACCACCACGGTGATTTCAGTCTGCAGCTGTGTTATCACAAGAACGGCCAAAGTCTCCCTGTAGGATCAAATCACTTCATCTGGGGTGAGTGTGTGTGTGTGAATGCACACGCAGACGTGTGTGTCCTTGTGTGTGTGTTCACATTCACACCCACCCCGCTCCTCTGTGTGCTAAGGAAGATTGTTATTTCCACCTCCTCCATCCGCCCTTTCCAGCTAAAAAATATATATATGCATATATAGATGGGAGTGTGTGCGGATATATCCATATATATATTCTCTGCAGCATCATTTCTACATTTGGGGTCGGGAGGGGGTGGGAAATCCAGGCGAAAATACATTTGCAATAACTCGGAATGGTTTGTAAATAAATTTCGTAGTGCTTTTTTTTTTTTTTTTTTTTTAATTTCCTGGAAATGGGAGACGGGGAACAACCAGAGGAAAAAAAAAAAAAAAAAAACCCTGAAAAAAAAAAATAATTACAAAAAAAAAAAAGTCTTTGTGTATGTAAAGTGAGTCCCCGGGATACTCTGTGAAATTCTGTGGCAAATAAAGACATTGCAAGCTGTTCTACATTATGATTTTATTTGACCATTTTATTAGAATTTCCCCTCTTAAAAGCCTCTTTGCGGTCATTGTGGTGTGGGGTTTCTTCCATAGGAGTTTAAATACCTGAATGCATAGCAGAAATATCATCATCCATATTCATGGGAGTCGCTGCAGTCGGCTCTAACGGGACTGGGATTAATACCAACTCCACCTTGGAGTCCACGTTTGCTGCGGAGTTCATTGTATTCATCACCGAACTGAAATTTATAGGATTTTTCTTGGCCCAGTAATCCCACTCTGGATTTGGCTCCAGATGTCTCTCGCTGTTTTCCGGTTGTAGTTAATCTTTTCGCGTTTTCACGAGAACAACGTATTAGCCTGCTTTAAAAAAAAAAAAAAATTAAAAATCAATAACAACGACTGAAACTCTAATTACCCCGAGAAACGAGCTGCATTTCCGTGAGTCAAGGATACCTTATACAAAGCACAAATGCAAAGTCAAGTCCTTAAATTCCTGCTTAAGGAAAACAAGTTCAACTCCCAGGCACGGGGCATAAAAGTGATTTTTTTTTCCCCCCCCTCCCTGTTTGCACAATGACTTTTTTCCCGCAGTGTCCGAAAGCGACGCGACGTTTTCGAGGACAAAGAAGCCCCGAAGATGCCGTTGGTGACGTGGTGCATGAATTTTGTGTAATTACAACGCCGAAGGGGGTTTTTTTGGGGAGGGGAGGGGGGTGGTGTCGGGGTAGGGGGGGGGAGGGGGTATATATGTTTGAGGTTTCCAATCTGGATGCTCTCCTGCTTTCTGATGTGGAGCGATGGGGTTGTGCATATGGACGAGGGTGGGGTGGGGGGAGACATAAAGAGGGGAGGAATAAACCCCCCAGCAGCCAAGAAACAGCACATTATATTCCCGTCCGTTGAGCGTGTTCTTGTAAAATTCTCATCCTTGCTTTTAAATACAACCCTGTTGAATGAAAACCCCTTTGGTGGTGTCTTCTGATTTTATTTGACGACGGCAGGGGAAAAAAAATGATAAACCCACAAAAATGCTCTTCGTTTGCACCCAACCAAACACCCCTCCGAGCCCCACAACTCCCCCCCGACCCCCCCCACCCGCCCCGTCCCGCAATTAAATGCAAACCAAGCTTTCGTGATAGACCCGTCCTGGTTACGCCACGAGATGATCTTGAAAGGATGCTCGGAGGGATGGTTCTCATTAAAAGAGTGGGAAAGGGAAGAAAAAGGAGCCCGGTGGATGGCAAAACGCTTCTTTATTTCCTTCTATTTATTTTTGCAAAACCCGCCAGCTGAAAGGACGTTTGTACCCGGCTTAAAACCTCCCCTAAGCGTTATGTTTAATAAACTAGGCGTAAAGGAGGGGATTTTTCTTTATTCCTTTTTTTTTTTTTTAAATTTTATTTGTGCGGGCTGCAGAGTAAAATAGAGAAGCCGAAGATAGGAGCCATCTTCCTGGCAGATGTAGCCGCACGCCGGGACCAGCCCGAGGAGGGGGCTTATCCCCCAGCGAAGGGAAAAAAAAAAAAAAAAAAAAAAGGAGGATGGGGAGGGGGAAAAAAACCCCGCACCTTTCTTTAATGAGTGTTTGCCAAACCTTCCCAAGGTTAGGAAAACTAAAGAGAGGTGCAATAAGGTGAATATCGGGAGGTCAGAAGCGGCAGTTAATGCTCCGTAACAGCAGCGGCTGTCCGGACAAAAGCGGCTAGTCTAGACATTGTAATAAAGACTGCAGCACTAAACAGCTTAATTTTTCTTAATTACCCCGTCTGGCTAAAGGAAAAGACTTCCGCAGTAAATAGTAAACAAATAAGGGAGTCTTGCCCAGGGAATTTATTTTTTTTTTTCTCTTCCCTCTCCCCCTCCCTCCCTTTCTCCCCCCCCCCCCCCCCCTTCCTTTTCCAAGGCTCCAGTTCAACTGCAGCACAATGAAACTGTAGGCCTAGTTCAAAGTTTTCGCGAGCTAAAATGGAATGCTAGTTGTAAAATCCAAGTTTATAGACCATGTGGGAGTTTACAGCAGCATTAAGCATCAGTGCCATGTAGGAAAAGGGCTGTTAATGTTCTGGGGAGGGAGGGGGGAGAAGGGGCTGGCAGAGGACGGGGAGAGGGAGGGGGGTCACCGAAGATGCTTTGGGTACCACCGTGGGGGAAAGTACAAGCAAGAACAGGGTTCAGACATATGTATCTCGCCAGCCCAGTCTGCCTGCACCTATACGGAGGGTGACACATGCGGTGGGGCGAGGGGAGGGTCCGGCGCCGGGTTTTTTTTGGGGGTCGGCTCCTATTTAATAACAGAAAGACCGAAATTGCGCTGACGGGGGGTTTGCCGAGGTGGGTCGGGGGATGCAGGGGTGGGAGTGAGACCCGCAGGAGGAAAAATGTGAATATATGATGTCTTTGAACTTCAATAAAGTCAAGTCCATCACCTTTAACCCTTTTGTAATAAAGCGGAATCAGAGAGGGTCGCGGCTCCCCGACCGCCCCGCCTCCAGGGAGCCCGGGGGTGGGGGGTGGGGGGTGGGACCCCGAAAAACACTCAACCCCAACCTCCCATTTTGAACCCCGCGTGGCGTTTATGATGCTTAATATTTAACTCAGCCGCGCAGCGTTTAACGCATCTCGAGGCAGGTTTAACAACACACGGCACACACCCTTTATTATTGTTATAAACCTTTTGATATCTTAACGCATGAAAAGTTTTTATAACTTTGTTTGGCGTAAAAGTTTTACAAGTTTTTCCTCTTCTCCCCCTCCCTACCCCCCCCCCCCCCTTTTTTTTTTTTTAAATTCCCAGCACGCATTTAGGCTTTTCCATCAACTTTATTCCGAGCTGGGATGTCCATCACAATAAAGCCTCCCTCATAGGCTGGGGAGCTCGCTCTGTGCTCTACGTTAATGACACCCAGACTAATTACGAAGGCCCTTTCCGTGTGACGTACACACACACCAACCCAACCTGTATCCTATTGCTCCCTGGATTTCATACACAACATATTGGAAGCAGCTCTGGGTGACTTTGCTGTGAAATATTGCAGAAAGGGAAGGAGGAGAGTGGGCCGGCTTCTAATTGGCTTCTTGCGGGATAAGAATGTTCAGTTACGTTGGCTTCCATACAAAACAATTTCATTCAATTTTTGGGAAAGAAAAAAAAAAAGAGAGAGAAAATTACAATAAAAGAAAAAAAAAAGAAAGGAAAAAGGAAAAAAAGGAAAGGAAAAAAGGAAAAGAGAGGAAAAAGGAAAAGAAAAAGGAAAAAAGAAATAAAGGAAAAAAGAAAAAAAGGAAAGAAAGAAGAAAAAAAAGAAGCGTGGCTGGGGAGGGGGTGTCTGTAAGAGCTGCAAATGCTGGATCAAAGTGTCCAGGGATTGTTGTGCTGGATGGGGCCGCGCGCACCCCCCCCCGCACGCGCACCCACTTGCACCCACCCCACGACCCTACGCAGCCTCTCCCGAAGGTGCCGGGGCAGGAGCACGTAAACTTGACTGTGTGATAAGGCGAAACCTCCTTGGTGGCGTGTAAATAACCAACTTCAGCTGAACAACTCAGCAAGAGCGGCACCCAATAGCCACGAAGGGAAAATCCATCCTTTTGGCCATTTCCACTTTTCCTCACGGGTTTGACGTTGGTTTGCAACTTGGCCAGAGCTGGGATTTCGCAAAAGCGAAGAAGAAAGCCAGTGGTTTTGGCAAGTGGACTCGAATCGACCATCAATTGAGCTAATCCTCGCCTGTGGATCCTAGGGTGAATTCATTTATTTGTGTACGAGGAACTTTTATAGGAGCAATAGCTGTTCCCGGCGGAGAGGCAGGGCTGGGTACAGGCAAGCAGGCAGCAAGTCCTGGAGCCCCCTCCCAGGGACCCTGGTGGCCCATAACCTTGGCGAAAGGCGATTAAATTGGTTCTCCTCAAGCACCGCTCTGCCGAGGGGGGACCTGCGGCGAATTTGCTGCTGAAATATTGTAAAGCCACCGGCAAAAGGAGGAGGGAGGGGAAGGGATGGAGGGGCGGAGAGGGATAACACTTTCGGGAAGGGATTGCGGATTTCAGACAAAGCCTTGGCGAACTTGCGCTTTAGTTTTGAACCCCTCTTCCAAAAATATAAATAGCCGCCTAAAAATAATGAAAACTGCCCCAATAAATAGACCACCGAGAAAAAGGACCTCCAAAAAGAAATGGATCTGCAAAAAGGATCTCCGAAAAGAAATGGACCTCCAAAAATAAATGGATCTCCAAAAATGGACCTCCAGAAATAAACTGTCCCCCATAAATACCCCACCCAAAATAAATAACCCTTTAAAAATAAATACCAGCCCAAAAGAAATAGTCCCCCCCAAATGAAATAACTCCCCAAAAATAAATAGCGCCCCCCCCCCCCAAGAAATAGCATCCCCAAAAGAAATAGCGCCCTGAAAATAAATAGCCCCCCAGAATGAAATAACCTCCAAAAAGGGAGGGGTGGCCGGGGGCGGGAGAGCCCAGGGCTCCCCGGGAATATATTAAAAATATGAGTTATATTATTTTGCCCCAAAATGGCGTCTCATTAAGGCCTGGCTTCTCCGCCTTTCCTGAAGTTGGGGGACAGAGGGATGCGCAGCATATGTTGGATGGAAGCACGTTCCTCTGCTTTTGATAACTTCTAAATTACAACATGAAACCACGAGAATGTGGTTTGCAACCTCATAAGGCTCTTTTTTTTTTTTTTTTTTCTCCCTTGGTTGTTTTTTTTTTTTTAATCTGGAGTTGAGGAATTAGGCTGGAGCATATTGCTGATGGAGCCCATAAAAAACCTTATTCATTTTGGGGAGAAAAAAATAAAGGGGGAGGGAGAGGAGGGGGAAGATTTAATGTAAACATTACAATTGTTTATGTGCTACAAGTAGCAAAGTAAATTCGTTCGTTTTAATTGTTAAAAAGGGGCCTAATTCCTGGCTTTGGATGAAGTGATAGACGCTCAGGCAAATCTGCAGCCCTCTGCTTTAAAGATGTGCTTGATATAAACCGTATGTGAGCGCAGCAGCGAGGGTTGAAACAGCCCAAACTCCTCGGGGTCTGCGAGAAGCGTGTGGTTGGGAGAGCGGGAGACGCTCGAGGTTGGCTGCAGGTAGGGGGAAAAATATTAAAAAATTTCAAAACAAAGGAGAAATGGAGCGTTTTTCTAAATCAAATTGTCTCCCTGCACACGCGGTTCTCAGCACTCTGCGGCGGTGCCTGTGTTTGGGAGGGAGAGACCCTCAAATTTAGGCAAACACAGCAAATTTTCAAAGCCAGGCTCTGGCCATCTCCAGCTAATTTCCATGTTTAGGTATGAAATTTGCATTTATTCAGATTTCTTGGTTTTCCCCACCCGATTGCTTCTTTTTCTTTCCGTAGGAGACCCGGGAGCATGAAGCGCCCGTCCCCGCGCTGCTCTCCAGATTCTGTTCCATTCTAACCCAACAGGACTGTTTATCCGGAGGGGCTCGGCAGACCGGCTGCTGCCGCTCCACCAGGCGCCTGTTAAATTATCAACGTTTTATCCGAGTTTGAACAAATCATTCGCCTATCGTCGTATGTGAGAATTCGGAATTCTCTGAGGTTTGCCCCTAATTTGCAGGGCAGACCCACATTTTAGCACGTCCTTCATTGTTTTCAATTTTTACCTTTCATCGTTACTCTTCGCCTCTTTCAACTGCACTTTTTTTTTTTTTCTTCTCTCTCTTTTTAAACTTTCTAAAAAAGGGCTCCGAAATCCACATTCCCATCAACCGCTCAGTGACTTCGCAGCTTCAAAACCACCAACGTTTCCCAGACTAAAAAAAAAAAAAAGTAAATCCCCAAACCCACCTTTAATTTTCCAAACGTGCAACAATCCACATTTCCAGAGCTCCCACCCCATCTCTGCTGGAAATTATTCTCCTTTTTTTTTATTTTTTAGGGGGTGGGGAGGGCAATGTTTAAGTTTGTTAGCGCGGTTGGAAAATTAAAAGACATTTCAGCACTGAATAAACTCCTTCCAAATCCCCGTGTCACATCGTTGTGCTCTGTCACCCTGCCTGCTCTTGCCTCTCTATGAATTACACTTCCCAAATTTCGCCTTCGTGATCAAAGGGAAAGGAAAAGGGTCCAAACTCCATCCAGTACACGGGTGCTATGTTGGGGGTAAAAAAGCTTGAACACAGATTTCAATCCCACCTCAAGGAACATAATATCATTCCATAATTCTTTGACTTAAGTTACTCAGAAAGAAGGAAGCAGGGTAAGAGGGATTGTAAAGTTTGATAGATTTCTTGTGGTGATAGTTTACAGTTTCTAAGCCAACATATAAAGGCGTGGGTTTTATTTTTGCATCGCTGTTATTGTACTCCAGTGTACTTTGTCATAAATCAGAATTATTTCCGCTACAACATGGGGCATAATACCGGGCAGAAATACAAATTTAAGGTAATCATTAAAGTGTTGCTACCAAATACTTCCTCGAAGCGAAAATGAATGTTTGTCATAAAAACGTAAGAAAACTTGGTAAAAAATACAATGGGCATAAGAAGCACTTTCTACACATAACTCACGGTTAAATAATTAGATTGAAAAGGGGACAGGTAAAATATTCCGGGGAAGTCTGAGAGATGCTTTGTCTTGGAAATTGTAGACATTTATATACTCCTCGGGGTGATGGGCAGAAGATGGGGGTTTCTGGCATGGTTTTTCCCCCCCTCCACGTCCCCTCGTCCCTGCCTAGCAGGGTCCACTGCGTCCCTGGCATCCCGAGCGCTGGTTTGGGGACGTTTCAGGGCAATTGCTCTGTCTGTGGCGCTGGGGACAATGGGAGGACGCGGGGACAGCCACCCCCACCCCCCCGGGAGAAGAGGACCCGTGAAAAGAAGGGCAAACCCCCACTTTTTTGGTGTGCCTTGGAGTTCATTGGGTAAAACCCTCTGAAGTGGCCCAAAAAGGCCAGGTTGAAGCCCGGGGGGGTGGGGTGGTGGTGGTGGAAAAGGCGTTGAACGAGCGTCGGACGTGCCTATGGATCCCCTAAAAGTGTGTAAAATTCAAAGTAGGTTATTAAAGTCCCTACCACGGGTAGACTCTCTCCTTTTAAGTTTTAATAGCATTTGTTCGTATTTATTTTCTGTAATTAGAGTAAAGCATTTTTCCCAACGGGGGTTCCACTTAGGCTGATGAATTTTATTTCTCTTTCCATTAATGACCCATGTTTATCATACTTCTAATTATTTTTAACTTTAAACAATATTCGGTCTCCTGGAGACGTCTCTCTGCTGCTTCCTAACGTCACCTTTCTTTTTCCACGGCCAAAAAAAACCCATCACGGTGAAGTTTCGAGATACAGCCAGGTCGTATTTTTACGAACAATCTGATTTTATATTTACTCAGCCCCTTTCGCTTCCGAAGATGCTGATTAGCAACTCGCGAAACAGGCTCGAAACCCTTCAACCATTTACAGCGGTACCTTGTGCTGGCAAAAACGGGTAAACAAAACGCCTGTGAACGGTGTAAATCTTTATTTTATACTCACAACGTTTACACATTCATAAAAGATGAGGTTTCCAGCCCCGGGTTTGGTTTTTTTTTTTTTCCCTCTCTCCAGCAACCTGGATGGGGATGTTTGCTCGCGATGCTCTTGCGAAGCGCCTGGTTCTGCGGAGAAGCAAATTCAGACTATTTAATGTCAGGTTTGATGTGCTCCGTGCAACTCCTTCACCTCTCCTTCGGCAAAAGCACCAAGAGAAATCAGGAAAACGTATTTAATCTTTAGGCAGACAACGCAGGAAACTATGAGGTCAAATTTTGGTGTCCCAAAAAACGCACATGTGTAACTGTTTGACTGAGCAGCATAAATTATTGGCTCGCCACATCAGCTGCAAAAATAAAGTAGAAGAGGGGGGAAAAAAAATCAAACCGGGGGGGAAAAAAAAAAAAAAAGGCGCAATATAATACAAAATTGCATTGGTCTTTAATTTCATCACCTATAAATGAGAAAATATTGGCTCCCGTACTAAAGTTTTATTCTTTGCTTATAAATATTATGTGGAATTTTCGTTGGATATCATAAAACTGAACGATTTCTATCAAACTGTTTTAAAAAGACCTATGCAGATAACACAAATAGAGGCAATAAAGTCGCAAATAGCTTTCCAGGGGAACCAAATGGCGTCTGAAGCCTACGAAAGCTTTTACTGTGCTGGGGAAGGGGCACACGAAATAGGATTATGCACTTTTAGGCTTTTTCGGCCTAAGATGTTGAAACTTGTCCCACTTGATGCGGAGAGAAGACCCGCATGGCTCTTGAAAGTTAAGTCGAGGGGAATTTTACAGCCTGCTTTGGAAAATCTTTGGGAAAACAGGTTTGCAGACGTGAGAATATTTAAGCAGGACTTTACTCTAAACCGTTACAAATCACCCCAAACGGTCAAGTTCCACTTTCTCTCCTACAATGTACTTTTTTTTTTTCCTTACGATTTTGCTCCCTTTACCCCCCTTCTTTATTTTTTTCCTCTTCTTTTCCTTTTTATTCTTCTTTCCCCCCTCCTCTTTTTTTTTTTTTTTTAATGAAAGGTGGCGTTTTCTTTTTGTTTCCCTTGAAAGTGACTCTGAACCCGTCTCTTTCTAATCGTAATGATCTTGAAATTCCGGGCTATCTCCCTTTTTATTTATTTATTCGCCATTGCCCTAATCCGCCGCTTCACCTAAAATCAGAATTCACCCTTCAGCCTTCCTACCCGCCGGGGAAAACGATGGAAAAAAAAAACAAACCCTTTAGTGCTTAAATACCACAGGTTTAGAAAATAATAAAGAAAAGAAAGTTGGGGTGGAGGGCACGGTAACTACGAAGGTTTAAATTCCCTCGGATTTAAGGCGTCAAATTTTGCTCGGAGATTGAAAATTTAAAAGAAAACAACAACTTGAGTTGCCATCGCGGCGAATTACGCCACAAAAGAGGACAGGGGAAAATATTGGAGAGAAAAGTAACTTTCCTCCTGAAATCATTCCAGGAAAAAAAGGAAATTCAAATAAAATCCCACCAAAACGGGAAAGTTTCAGATTGTAAAGCCTTCTGCGTGATATTTAGTGAGACCCAGGTTGGATTTCCCCACCCCCCCGCCCAGGAGATATTTCTCGGAGAGAAAGAGGGAGACGGAGAGACAGACAGATAGACAGACAGGAGGGGAGAAAACCCACCGCCCCACCGCTCTGCTGCACTTCACCATCTGAAAGTCGCTCCCTTTCCACAAATTCCACCCCTTTTTTCTTCTCCACAAGGAATTTTTTTATTTATTTCCACACCACCCCCCCCGCACAACACCACACATGCCATTTTAGCCCAGAAACTTAAGACAGTTCGGGAATGAAAGTGGATAATTAAAAAAAGCTGCCTTCGCAGAGTCCGGGAAGGAGGAACCGCTTTGCTGCGGGGGAGAGGAAAAAAGGGGAAAAGAAAGCAAAACTAGCTTTCCGCCGTCTTTTTCTTCATTAAAAAAATCTACTTGGGAAATATCCAACCTGCTCTAAGGAGCTTCGGGGTTTCGGGGAAATGCCTGGCTGAAGGGTCTCTGAATTATTCCCCAATTTCCCCCCCTCCTTCCCTTCCCACGTCTCACGCAGCAGCAAAAGCAAAGCGGTGCCGAGCCCATCACCCCACCGCACCCCCCAAAACCCCGTCCAGCCCTCCCCAAAACCCCCAAATCTTTTTAATAAGAATAAAAATATCGCCCAGCAGCAGCAGCAGCCGCCGGCTCAGCCCAGAGGAGCTCGCCCATGCCCAGCCTTGCTGGGGAGGGGGAGGAAGGCGCAGCCGAGCGCAGGGAGGAGAAGGGGGGTTGGGAGGCAACAATTAAAAATCTCAATCGGTTTTGGGGCGCGTAAAGACAATTCCGAGAAAGCACTGAAAGGGGGGGGGGGGGGGGGGGGGGGGGAGGTTTTTAAAATTAAATTTTACCCGCTGTCCCCTAAATTAAAATATAAATTTAATTTTTTTTTTATTTAAAAATCTTTACATTCCTTTTATTTTAAATTTTCCCATTTTTCTCCCCCCCCTCCTCCCTCCGTTGCCCCCTTTCCACGCGTGGCTCCGTTGGTAAACAAACGGGCGGGCGGGGAGCGGGGCGGCGGGGCTCGGCTTTGTTCAACGTGAAGGTCCCGGCCCGGTGCTGGCAGATGTCGCTGTTGCTCCACGGTGCCGCTCCCGGTCCCGCCAACTTGACCCCCGTGACGTCGTCCCCGTCTGAATCATCAAGGCCATTTTCAATCCTCATTGGCCTGGGCATCACGTGGGGGGGTGGAGGGGGGGAGAGCGATGCGTGGATAATTATGGTGCTTGATATTTTTTCCCCCTAAAAAAAAGATGTCAGCCCCTGGCTGGAGTATTCCTCCTTAAAAACCCTCTCTGAAAATGTCATGTCCCAACAATGTGACTTCTAACTCGTTTTGATGGACTCGTTGGCCGGTACCTGTAGAGGGGAGAATTATTCCTCCAGCCAAGGGATGTACATGCAGCCTGGGAGCGATTTCAGCTGCGGAGTCATGAGGAACTGTGGAATTATCCCGTCTCTTTCCAAAAGGGACGAGGTGAATAGCGCTACCTTGTCTCTCAGCACCTATCCATCTTACCTTTCTCAGCTAGACACTTGGTGTGACCCCAAAAATACGTACAGGATCGAGCAACCTGTTGCAAGACAGCTCCCATCCTGCTCCTTCCCAACCAATGTCAAGGAAGAGAATGTTTGCTGTATGTATAACGCTGATAAAAGGGCAAAAAATGCCACAGAGACAGCCCTCTACCCCAACCAAATGCCTGAGTCTTGCCTAAATGACCATGAAGTCCCCGTTCCTAGCTACTACCGAGCGAGCCAAGGTTACCCCTCCATGGAGAAGACGTCAAACTGCAGCAATCCAAATGAGTTTGAGGCAAGTTTTGAATCCAGGGCGAGCCTGAACCCAAGGAACGAGCATCTGGAACCAGCACCACCACCTCCTCCACCTCCTCCGCCGCCCCCGGTGGCTAAAGTGAGTTTTCCCGAAAACACAAAAACAGATAATACTCAGAACACATCCACGAACGAAATTAAAACAGAAAAAAGCGCCCCAGCACCTAAAATAAGTCCTTCGGAAGCAGAGAAAGACCTGAATAAAAACACTGACACCAGCACTGACAATTCTGACAATGAAGCAAAAGGTAAGGGAATCATTCATTATCAGTAGCTAATTTCAGCAATTAGTAATCATCCATAGCTAATAAGAGCAAGAGTAATGCGACTCTGCGGTGATGTGCTCTCTGCCCTGCCAACTTCTCCAGAAATTGGCACCAAAACGTTCCGTTATTGTTGCTGTCTTTTGGGAAAAAATGTATTCTTCCTCCAATTGTTGTGTGTTTTTAAAATATGTGTATGTATTAGAACCGAGGAGAAGGAGCAGAGAGCTATTTGAGAACTCGTCCTCTCGCTGTTTACGTGGAGAAAATTCGCTGTGCATGTGCTTATGCAAAGAAATAAAATATCTTGGTCCTTGCAATCCGGGCTGCAGGATGTGACCAGGCGCGGTGGTTTTGCTCTGAAATCCCGGAGACTCGGGCTTGATTTGGTTGGAGGGAGGTGTGGGGGGGTGTTTTAGGGGGGAGGTTGTGTTTTTTTAAGGCTGATGAACCTTGGGTTTTTTGGTTTGTTTTCCCCTTTCATTATCGCTTTCCGTGCAAATGCTTTATTTCCGTCTGCTCCGCGGAATTGTCGTGTTTGGCTTTGCTCAGTGTTGGAGTAAAAAAATTACAACTGCGTAGAGTCTAATTTGCAGTTACAAACCTCTCAGGCTGGAGTTGTGCACTGTGGCTCATTTCATTGCTCGGCAGCTCGTTGGGAGACTCAGAGAGGAAAAAGCTCCTCTCTCTCTTCTTTTTTTTTTTTTTTCCTGGCGAATTGAGGTCTCGTTTGCGAAGGCAAAAAATGTTTCTGTGTGTTGAGCAGATGTTTTAAGTTTGGGATTGTCTGAAAAAGGCTTTCAGTGAACGCATTTTATTTTCACTGTAGGGATTGCATATGGCTTGAAATCTGTGTGAATATGTGAATATTCGGGTTTGTTTCTCTCCTGATTTGAAGCTAGGTGGATTCAGGGGCTTCTCTCAGGTCAATAAGTGAGGATCATGTGAAGGGATGGATTGAATTTCCCTAAAAAGTTGGAGCGCAATCCCGGCTAGAAAATACCGCTCAGATCTCAGCAACGGGTTGCGTGGTTTGGTTGTGGTATGTGGATGGAAATATCCGCCGTGTGTCAGGATCTGTGCTATAATTAGGGCTCCAGCAGCAGAAGGATGGCTGGGGTGTGTGGCGTTGTATGTGCAGGCAGGGCTGCACGCATGTGGGTCGTGTGTGAACCCCATGCGCACACGCCTCGGCTCTGTGGCACCAGCAAAACCTTTCCTCTGGCGTTCCCCCCTCCAAAATTGGCCTTTGCAAAAGCAGAACGGCGAAACACTCCTTTTTTTTTATTATTATATTCTCTTTTATCTCTCTTTTCCTCTTTATCTTTTTTTTTCCCTCCCATTATTCCTTTTTTTTTTTTTTTTAACCATTCCACATCCAAAGGGAAATGATATTATCTGACAGCTGACTTACAATTACACACACACACACAAAAAAAGCAAAGTCAAGGTTATCAAAACCCCTGCAAACTTATCTGCACAAAGCGCCTTCGATGCTCACGCCAAGAGAGGTTTTGGTGGGAGTTAACCCGAAAGAGAGATTATATGGGCTCGGATTTGGAACTGGGGGGAAATAACGAATGAGATGAACACCGAGAAAGGTTTTCTTTCACTTCAGATGTTAAATTTCAAATGGGTGCGTGGTGAAAGAGGTGGTTTCCCAGATCGGTGTTGCGCTTTAAAAGGCATTTCGTGGTGTTTGCAGCGTTTTCAAACGGTCAGGTCCCATTTGGGGCGGATTTTGGTCGCTTCTCTTTCTGTTGCTTCCTTTCAAAATCTTTTGTACCTTCAGTTTTCGTTTATCTCGAACCCGAATTGTTATTCGTGCCGAAGGTAAGAGACCTTTCTGGTGTAATTTAAGCCTTTGGATGGGGTGAGAGTGTTTCCAAGGGGATTTCCAGGGCTTGGGGGCATCAAAGGTTTTCTGCAGACGCCCAAGTGGGTCCATGTCACACCAGCAGATTTTGAAGGTGCCTTTGGCTAAATCCAGTTTTTTTTTTCCTTGGGTGACACGAATGCAGCGCCGAGGAGGTTGCTACGATTGCAGGATCCGCTTTGCTTTTTCTTACAGTTTAGGCAGAAGCGTTGGCCGGCTGCTGGTGCCAGGATTTTCTCATGACCAAATTCAAAGCCCAAGTATTTGCCGTGTTTATTTATGTACGTGTGAAATACGTTTGCCTTTGCAAAGTGTATGTGTGCGTATCGATGCGAGTGTGTGTAGTGAGGAGAGTGTATATGGGATTACAATTACCTCCGAATTTACCTATAGGTGCCCACACAGCTCATAAAGGCAAATCTATTTCATACGACCCCGGCTCGCGGAAAATACACTTGACGGAAAGGCTGCTCGGGGATCTCCAGGATGAGCGAAAATAGGCTTCTTTCCCCAAAATAACACACCTTTAGGCAAAGATTTCAGCCACTGCAGTTATATTTGAAGCCCAGATTTTTGTTTGTGCTTCTTTTTGGGGTGGAAAAGGGCCACTTGGGGAAGCCCCAGAGCTACGGAGGGCTCGGAAAGCCACATTGCTGATCCCAGGTTAATTTTCATTAGTGGTATTTGAAGCCCTTCCACCCAGCCTGGTGAATCCAGAATGAATTCAAACGGCACTATATCCCCAGCCCTCGAGGCGGGGGAGCGCGCAGCGGTGCGGTTTTTCCGCGTTGCCCCGCTCCGCCTGTGCGGTTGGGAGGTGGAGGTGCGCGGCATTACCACCGCTTTACTCCCAGGCACAGAATGGCTTAAACCACCCCCTTTACCTCCTCCAAACCTGCTCATTCCTCCCTAAAACCCGCAGGAGAGCAAGTCAGCCCGGCTCTCTGTTTTGCCCAGAGGCGAGCTGCTTTCATTTAGAAATGCTTTCATTTAGAAATTAAAAAACAGATATATTTTTGAAAATTTTATTTTTTTTTTTTTTTTTGTGCCAAAGAAGCTGCTTTTGCCAAATGATGCAATCGGGTAAGTTCTCTTTCCCATTCCCCGGATACTTATGTAACGATGTTATTTTTAACAGAGGATATAAAGGCAGAAAACACTACAGGAAATTGGCTGACAGCAAAGAGCGGAAGAAAGAAAAGGTGTCCTTACACCAAGCCACCAGACGCTGGAGCTGGAGAAGGAATTCTTGTTCAATATGTACTTGACCCGTGAGCGCCGCCTGGAGATTAGTAAGAGCATAACCTGACAGACAGACAAGTCAAAATCTGGTTTCAAAACCGCAGGATGAAACTCAAGAAAATGAACAGAGAGAACCGAATCCGTGAACTGACTTCGAATTTTAATTTCACTTGAGTGTGCTCCAGCCCCTGGGCAGGCGAGGGAGAGGGGAGAGAGAGAGAGGGAAGGAGAGAAAGAGAGAAAAAAAAATCACAACCCCCTTGTGCAGTTTGGGGGGGGGGAGTATTTTAATTTTACCCACCCCCCCACCCCCACCCCCCTTCCTGGGTATAAATGCAATGCGCAAAAATTAAAGGACCTCAAGTGATTTGGGTATTTACAGTTTGTAGAGAGAAGATGCAGAGGTAATGAGCATGAGGATATATATTGCATCCGTGTTTCTATGTAAAATAAAGATGGAGATGGTTGCTAAAAACACCTTATAAAATGTTTAAGTTATTTACGTGCAGCACAAACCAGAAGGACCTTTCTCTATGCATTTTATGTTTAGGATAATAGATGCGTCCAAAAGTTTGCTTTTCATATTCTAGTGTAGTCTGCCTATTGTATAATAAAAATGACTAAAAGATGGATTTCATATAAGTGTCTGTAAATTAAAGTTGCAGTGGGAACATGCTCACATCTGTAGTTATGCAGTTTCTCCCAATGAAGTGATACTATCTACCATCTATTTAAGAAAAAAAAAAAAATTAAAAAATAAAGCAGTATGGGTATCTTATTATGAAAAAGTCCATTTCTCGTGGCTGTGTTATTTAAATATATTCTGTATGTGTTATACTTTGCATGTATCTTCCTTTATGGAGCAAAATAAATTTCATAGAACCGTGTACAAGTGGGTTTTTAAAGTGCCTTTTTTTTTTTTTTTTAGAAACACTT
>JAQBHY010000040.1:268561-347451 GCA_027574665.1 Rhynochetos jubatus
CATGCTCTAATCGGGGTCTGGGGTCTCACTTTCAAGAACACGGGTCCTATGTCGCGGCTGGTTCGGTCTGGATTATGAATTACTTTCTACTAAGGCTACATATAAACCCAAGTAACTGTCGATGGAGAAAATCAGACGCCTGTGTTACATGAGCGGTGTCCCTCTTGGGCAAAAAAAAAAAAAAGGTTATTTTACCCTTTTTTCCCCTCAAAAAAAAATGCGCTGTGAAAGTTGGGAAAGTTATATCTGCGCCTCAGCGTTTCAATGAGGGGGAAAGAAGAGAGGGGGGGGGGGAAAAAGCGAAGGAAAGCGAATATCAGCCGAGCTCGGGCGTGAAGAGCGCACGGGTCCTTGGCGATGCGTGTGACCAGGGATGTTTGTGGCAAGAAGGGAAAGTAAATATGCGGAGAGCAAAATAGAGCATGTGGAGAGCAAAATCTGCTGAGGGTGAGCTAGGGCTTTGCAGATATTTGTGTGTCGTGACAGCCAAGAAACCCCGAGCCCAGTGGGTGTTGGTCTTAGGGTGGAAAGGCGCAGGTTGGCGTGGAGAAATAAAGTCTTGAACTCTGAATATTTGGACTTTTAAGGGTAAGGAAAAGGGCAGGCTGGGAGGATTTCCCAAGGCAGGTTCAGATCTGGAGAGAACGGTGTGTTTTGGGATTTGTTTGCTGGCGGATTGTGATATTTCGGGCTTTTTCCCTGCTTTGGCTTCTTACTGGTGAGCCTCAAGGCAAAGTTTCTGCAGAAGGAGTGTATTTCGATTGCGAAAATCGCACTGTCCCCGCTCCGTAGGACGGGCGCCTGGTCTGAACGTTATAGCCCAGAGGAGAATAAAATCACGTGCGATGAATGAATGTGTGTTTTTAAGCATCGGTTTGGAAAGATCTCGCTTTGTTTTGTCTGCTGTGTTAAAGATGCTGTATTTTAAGTGTGGAAAAGGCGTTGTTGATTTGGTGCAAAGCAATGTTGCGTGGAGTGCGGTTATTTCCATCCTCTTTTGTGGCTGAATAAACCAGGCTGGGGAAAAAAAATGTAATAAGCGAGATTAAAAATGGGTAAGGGAGGAAAAAAACCCTCGTTCACTATACTGTAAATTAATATTTCAACAGGGACAAGGTTGATTACTGGTACTTTTAACCATAATTATTTGATATTAGTGCTGTGATAATTGAATGATTTAAAGGATTCATTACATGTATGATGAGTTTGCCTTCTTTGTATTAACTATCTGCAGATTTCTTTCCCTTTCTTCTAACAGCATGTACAAGACAAAACAATATCTATTATGTGTATATTAAGATTGATTTTATTTCTGAGAGACCACCCCCCTGGAGGGAAAGAGAAGAATCTAAAGTTAATATATGTTTAGCAACCCAACTCCAGAAACGCCATAAAAGTTAAAATCTCCCCTACTGTTTTTTAATTATGATATTAGATCAGGAAGAAGGACGGTGGGAATTTATTGCTTCAACTATTTTGTAGAGATGTGCCTGTTTTTTATGTAAAAACATGGGTAGTCAAAAAGACACCATGCTGTTCGCCTTCATCTTTCTCCGCGTAATATTGTTTGCTTTGTTGCTAATGCTCATGCACTTTCTTGATGCTGTTATCACAGTAAAATATTGGCGATATTACGATACGCTGGATTGCATAATTTTTCTTGCGTCTGTGTGTATAATGCTCCTCTCCCAGCAGGTGTAATTTTAAAACCTGGAGGCTTTTGCCTGGCTCTCTGTGTGTGTTCAAGCATCGCCTGCGGATGAACTTTATCCTTGGCTGCTAGGAATGATTTTGGGGCGGCTTTGCGAAAGACCCCCCTAGCAAAAGCTATGGGGTGGAGAAGTTGCGCAGGAGGCTGTGGGGAGATGAGGTCGTGACGATAAACTCTTTTTTTCTTGCAGCAGGAGAAGAACTGGGCTATATTATGTGTTGCTTTCCTCCCCCCCACCCCAAATAAAAGCTCTCCTAGATATTTGCTCGGTTGGATTTTGGGAAAGTGCCCTGAAGGCTCAGCTCTTTCCTACAAGACAAACCCGCTCCAGGGCTGGAAAACAAAGTGGGGCTGGCGGGGGGATCGTGTAAATGGTAGCAAATGTCCCTGCTCAAGGTTGTTATCTTTAGGTGTCTGAGTGTCTGGCTCAGACACCGAGTATTTACATAGGTATTGGCTCTGCAGCTGACCTTTACAAATAACTACTCGGAGGAGGGTGGATTAAGACAGAAGACGGGGTATTGCCTGAATATTCTTTGTTTTAAGCCATACTTGTGGTAGACAGAGGCAGGTTTAAGACGGAACTAATCTCCTGGAGGAGACGTTTGCACCAGGCCAGAGATATTGCGGTGCAGATTGGACTGGAATCCATCGCCTAAAGCAGCACCCTTCGCCCCTCCGCCCCCCCCCCCCCCCCCCCCCCATACATTTCGTGGGGTTATTGTCTTATTTGAGGGCACCAGGCTCTTCCTAACACCTTGTGCTCGCTTTCAAGCTCGCTGGTGTGCAACTGTAGCAGCCAGACAATAGAATTTGCAGACACAACTTGGAGCTTGCAACTATAGTTATCTATGCTAATTACAGGGTGTCTGACAGAAACATAATAAATGTAAAGGGAGAAGTATAGAAATATGTTTCTCCAGGCAGTATACACTTCGCCTCTCTGGGTTCAGGCTTGTTTTCTTGCTCTTCTTTTCATTTACTTAGCTGGGAAATTTTTTTTTCCCCTTCTGTTGACCTGCATTTCATATCACACCCAAAACCGAGCTAACCTGGAAAGCAGCGTGGAGAGGAGCTCGGATTTTGTTCCCTCCCCGGCTGCTGCAGACGAGCTGCTGTTTGTGAACATCTGCAGTAGGCTTCGTCTGGCGGAGATCTGAAATTTTGGAAAAGGAGACCATAACACACTTAAAGAAATGGTTCTTCGCTTTAATTGCACCTCGGAATTTATTGTCTATTAGCCGTACCTCCAACACTGGAGAGACAGGAATTCTGAGCAACAGAGGGGGGGTGTGGGGGTGTGTGTGTGTGTGGGGGAAGCACTTAAGCAGGTAAAAAACTCCTGCAGTGTCATTTGTAGCTGATTTTCCGTGCCTTAGCGAGGACTCCCAGACCGGCTCCGAGTGAAGTTGTCGCGTTGATGTGAAGCGATGCGCGGGCGAGTTCCAGCGGTCAATTGTTGTCCCGGGCAGCTTTTCTGTATGATAACTTCTGAGGAAGCCTGAATAAATATGATTTTCAAAAAAAAAAACCAAAAAACCCAAAGAATTGAGCAGGGGAGGGGGGGACGGCAAAGCCCGCAGTCGCGCTGCTGCAAGATTCACGGATGGTATTTGGCCTGAAATGAATCTTTCCCCATATTTATTTACTTTAAGAGACAATCCTGGAATAAACAGAGGCATCTGGGGGATCAGGAAATATTTTGCAGCCTCTTCAGAGAGTCTGCTTTCCAGTCTTGCAATCTATTGTGTACAATTTTTTTCCCCCCTTTTCTTTTTTTGAAGGAAAGGAGGGGTGAAGAAAGAACAAAAGAAAGAGAGAAAGAACTTGGGCAGGCAAAGGAGGAGAGGAAAGGAATGGGAAAGGACAAAGAAGGGGGGGCGAAAGGGAACTTTATTCGGGGTTAGGGCTGAAAACGCAGGCGGGGAGTGGGAGCTGGAGCTGGCTGGAGGGTTACTTTCGTTTCGCTCCTGGAGGGATACGAAGCCAGCACCGCCCTTCCCCTCTCCTCCAAAGCAGGGGCTGGAGGTGTGCGGCGGGGCCGGGGGGAGCTGGGGGGCCGGAGCGGAGAAAACACCGATTTCTGTTTTAATCCGAACTTGACAGTGTTAATTGAACCGAGGGAAAGCGGGGGAATGTGGATGGGGTTTCTCCCTCCCCTCGCTCCTTCGAGGAGGTTCCGTTTGTCTGCCTGTCTCGGGGAGGGTGGGGGCGCGGTGTCTGCTCATCCCCGGGCCCTCGGGCTGCCGCAGCCCATCCCACCCCGGACCGGTCGGGATGCAGCTCCGGGGCTGCCCCCGCCGGGAGCTTCGGGCTCGGGGTGCCCCGGCCTTGGGGGGGGTCCCGGCGGGCAGCAGCACCGCAGCCCCTCGCCGGAGGAAGGCGACTGCCGGGACTCGGGCCTGGAGCTGCGACAGGGAAGGGGGGATATGCCGCCCCCCCCCTAAGTACTGGGGACTGCAGGCTGGCTTCTCCTTACCACCACTTTTACTAAAATGAAGGTTTTTAAAAGCAAGAAAACCCCAAGAAAGCAGTGTCACCTCAGCAGGCTGCCCGTCCAATAGCTGGGTTTTCTCCTTTTTTTTTTTTTCCCTCCCTCTTCTGCCCTTTTTTTTTTTTTTTATTAGGGTTATTTTTTTGTCTCAGTTCCTCCCAATCAGGGGAGAATTTCTCAAAGCGAAACCAAAAGATTTGGAAGTGGGGAAAGAGCCTGGCTGGGTGCACAGGGCAGGGATGCAGCTCGCGCTGAGCACACACAGCACTTGCAGGGAGCAGGGCGAACATGGGAAGCGTTTAGCTCGGAAAAGGTGTCAGAAGTCAACCGGGCAGGACAGTGCTCAGACAAAGGCTTGATTTTCTGTAACCTCCTCATTTGCGACTCCACTTCCTTCTTTTAAAAAAACGATTATTATTATTTTTTCCGCCGGAAAAAAACCAAACCAACAAATACTCATACAGCGTGTGGACTGCTAGTGTTAGTTTTCCTCAATGCAATGAAGTTTTTTTCCCCTGCAGATTCAAAAGGGGAGGTAAGAGGAAAAGATATTAGTCTGCCTGGAAGGGATGTGCTAGTTCACCATCATTTCAGAAGAGGTAATCTCCCATTAAACAAGTACCGAAGCTTTTGTGGAGGCACAGGAGTCTAGCTGGAGCGCGCATAAAAGCTGCGAAATAACCTTGTAGCTGCTGAATTCAGTAGCGAGGCGTGTTTTAATTCCAGTCTGGATATTTGCTCGGAGACACTGCTACTGAAAAGAAGAACATTTCAGGATATTGCTTTATTTGCCCTGCACTCCGAGTGGACTTTATCCACATAACTTTGCGTTCATCCATGGGGATGGGTTCATGTCGAGAGAAGCGTGAAAGGACAATATTTTATGGGGGTTCGCATCGTGTTAAATTGTTTGGGGGTTCACATCGTGGTGCGGGGTGCTGCAGCTAAACGTGGAGACAACGTTGTCTTACGCCGTGTCTTTAGCCCTTAAGCCGTGTCTTCAGTTTGCTTTAAGGTGAAGTGTCTCCATCTCTGCTTTGTACTGCTTAAATCTGAGAGAGCAGCAGCCCCTGAATGAAAGGGGTTTGCCTTACAAACGCTGTGTTATTTTTTATTTAAGATCCCACCACAGTCTGGGGAGTGAATAATTCCGTGGGCTGCAGGTTTCCGTGCAAATAAAAGGGATCTTTGCCAGATATGTTTGCCTTTGTGTAACACCAACGTGCACCATCCACGACTAATTTAGTGACCTTGCCTGCTTGCATTAAGGTTACAAAAACTGCTGCTACTTATTACAGCTGTGTGGCTTTGGCAATTTCTGCTCGTTTTGCGGTTCGTCTGTGGTATATTCTGATTTTTCTTTTTTTTTTTCCCCTCTGGAAAACCTCCCCACTGACTCTGCTTTTCAGTGCTTCTCTCCCCCTGCATGCTCAGTCCTTCCGTTCTCTCTCCCTCCTTCTCTCTCTGACTCTTTTTTTTCTTTCTCCCTCTCCCCTTCTGCATATACATCCGCAGACAACCCTGCTTTTGTAAGGATTCTCTTTAAAATATTCCACCAAAGTGGGAAAGCCAAGCTGCTTTTTCCCCTCCACATGTCACAGCCCACTCTATTAGCAGCCCTGCAGAGTAAGTATTTTAAAATGGGAATAGATAAAAGAATGATGAGCATATATACTTATATTTTTTTTTTTTCTCGCGGACATAAAAATAACCGTCATTGGAGACTGGTGATTGACAGATAAATTGGTCTCGATAAAGGCCAAAGACGACATTCTGCTCCTGCAGGAATATTTCCCTTTAAGGGCTCACATAAAGCAGGGGACTTAAAACGGAACGAGGAATAAATTCTGTGGGGGAGCGAGTCGATGACTTTTCTCTTCGAATTTGGAAAATCCGGAGTCCCTTGACAAACACACCCCGCCATATATTTATTTTAAAGCCTTTCCTATGTTTCGAGGGGGGAAATCCTATTTCTTCCAGCAGCGAGGGCAGCCTCGTGCATTCAGTTCTATTTTTTTTTCCCCTCGAGCCCTGTGAATTGAGGTGCAGGGATTTATCCTGGCTCAGCTGAGGGGGTAAGTTTGGAGGGGCTGGGGGTGGGGGTCTCCTGGCACCATCACTCCTTCCTGCCTGTTTATCCCTGAATCTGTCTTAATTTCTTTTCTCCTTCTGCTCGAATTTCACATGCAACTGACTGTGAGGGGGGGGGAGGGGGGTGGGGAGGAATAAAAAAATAATACTAATTGAGGAGGTTTCTGCCGTGTCCGTCCGTGGGACTGGCACAGAGTGTACATAACGCCTGTCACTGGTGAATGCTGCATCACTGGAGACACGCTGCCCGCCCCCCCTGCCTGCCTGCCTCTCCCACGGAGGAGCCCCCGGAGCTTGCTGAGCCCACACTTTGCCTTCTTCTTGCAAATTTTGACCATTTCCCTCCATGTCCCCCAAGCCCTAAAAAACCCGAGGTGATGGAGAGCCCAGATAATCCCTATTTCTGAGGGTTTCGGTTTGTAAAAAAAAAATCACGAGGGGTTATTTTTGGTTAGGTATCTTATTTTTTTTATTCTTCCAGGGAAATCGCCTCACTCCCTTCTTTCAGACTCCAATGGGCGTGAGCTATTTACCTACCTGTCTTTCCTTACAAAGGAAAGGTTATTCTCTCAACATGCAGGCAGGCTATCACCGATTTTTTAACGCTCCCAACTTCTTCAATCGATTTGGTGCAGAAAGAAAAGTTTCCAGGCGTTAACCAAAAAAAAAAAAAAAAAAAAAGATAAGAAAAGAAAAAATGAGAACAATCATGTGCCCAACACACATTGTTGCTTCTTCCTGACACTCAAAACCTCTCTCGTCCTCAGCTGTAGAGCTGAAACAGAGTCCTACGGTTTTATTTAATGAACGACACATTTATGAACAATCAAATGATCCTCGTAAAAATTTTATTGAAGGACATAAAAACATCCACGACTACTTGCCGAATAATGCAGCCTTTCCCTGGAAAAGCTCAGTCTTTTTTTTTTTTTTTTTTTTGGGGGGGGGTGGGGGTGGCATTATTATTTCCCCCTCCTCTTTTCAAAGATGCTCCTCATCATATTATATATATATTATTCTTTTTTTTTTCCCCCTGAAGACACTTATTTCTCAAAGCAGAACTAGATGTGCCTGTGCCCCACAGATTTCTCAGCTGCTGAGCAGCCTGACGATGAGACAGCGCTGCAAAAGATGACAAAAGCCCCCTTTGCTTTTAGGCTAAAAGCTTCTCCCCACCCCCCCCCAACCCCAGCTCCTTTCCCCAAGTGGGGAGCCCACCTCCGCCGCACTTCTCCCCTCTCCCCTTCCCACCGATATTCAATTTAATGTATCCATTAGAGGCTAGAAGCTGCAGAAGCAAAGGACAGAGACAAATTACGTCAAGAAATAGTTCCTGGACTACCTTCCACAATTACCTTCCACCTTCCTCAGCACCAGGGCAAATCTTCCCCCCTCCCCCCCCCCCCCCAGCCCCCGGGCAGAGCATCCCCCAGCTGGGCACCGCTGGAGCCTCCCTCCTCCCCATCTCCGCCCTATTTCCATCAGTTTTAGAAAAAGCCGGGTGGCGTTATTAAAAAAAAAAAAAAAAAAAGGGTAAAAAAAAAAAAAAAAAAGACCTGCGGATTGATCCACGCTATATTTTTGGGTAAATACAATCACGTGAGGGCGGGCAGCCAATGGCACACTGGGAAAGGCTGAAAAAATAATTACCTGCCCTGATTGTTCTATGAGAAGATAAAAAGTACACATACAGTTCATACAATAATCTTATGAATGTAAAAGAGGGGGAACCATGTCGGCTTCTGGCCCCATAAGCAACTACTATGTTGACTCCTTGATAAGCCACGAGAACGAAGAGCTCTTGGCCTCCAGGTTCCCCAGCACTGCCTCCCACCCGGCTGCTGCCCGACCGTCAGGATTAGTCCCGGACTGTGCCGACTTTCCGTCCTGCAGTTTCGCCCCCAAGCCGGCCGTTTTTACCACCTCCTGGGCTCCCGTCCACTCCCAATCCTCCGTGGGCTACCACCCCTACGCTCCCCAGGCGCCCGTGGGGGCCGAGCCCAGGTACATGCGGACTTGGCTGGAGCCCCTCGCCGGGGCCGTCTCCTTCCCGGCCTTCGCCCCCGGTGCTCGCCCCTACGGCCTGAAGCCCGACGCCTTCCCCGGGCGACGGGCGGAGTGCGGCCCCGCCGACGGCCGCGGCTATGCGGACTACATGTACGCGGCTCCGGGGGAGCTGAGAGACAGAGCAGCGCAGACAATTCCTTCCCCGGAGTCCGAAGCCATCGCTTCCAGCAAACACAAAGAAGAAAAGCACGAATTAGACCCTAGTAAGTCGAAGTCATTCTTGTTTACGACCGGGGAGGCATTACGGCTTCCAGGACCCTACTCAATAAAATGAAATTACCTTAGAGAGCCCGACCCTAAAACTCCAGATACGCAGGAAGATCTGGGGGTTTGAGCGAGTCCGCCTAGCAGAGCCGGAGAGCGAATATCTGTACTTTGTTTTGGGCTCTTTAGTCTTTTTTTTTTTTGTTTTTTTTTTTTGGAAGGGGGGTGCCGGGGTGGGGGGGGGCTGTTGGCTTCTTTGATCAAATATTCATCACCTTCCACCGGGGGGAATATAAAAAAAAAAAAAAATTAGAGAAGGAGAGTGCGTGTGTGAGAGGGAGCGAGAGGGGGGTAGGCAGAGGGAGAAGCCTCTTCGCTTTCAAATATTTCCACTTTCAAAGAACAAGGAAGATTTGTAGCTGGCTGGAAGTAAACGCATTGATGTGGGTTTTTTTTTTTTTTTTTTGGGGAGGGGAAAGGAATATCTCTGGGTAAATGCTGGGGTGTCTCTTTATCTATTTTAAAAATCAATAAAGGCTCCACCGGTGCAATTATTCATAAAATGCTCCAACACGTGGGAATAAATGAAAAGGTGGGTGCCCTGGGCGGGGGGCCGGGGCTGGGGGGGGTATGTGTGTGCGATGGGAGAAGGAGGAAAACTGGAATTGTGAGGGCAAAAACTAAGTGTGTGGAGGTAGCTGGGGGCAGAAGGCAGCCAGCGCAGGACATTGGACCATACACTTGAAGAAGCATCTTCTGCAGCCCAAGCGAAGGGGGTGGGTGGGGGGAACTCCAAAAAAAAAAAAAAAAAAAAGCCAACCCGGCCATCAGGAAACCTTGAACATTGTAGGAGTCAGGTAACCGCCACCATCACCCTCGCCTCCAGCCTGCAGCGCAGGGGAGCCTGGACCCCAGCTCTGCAGAGGGGAGCAGCTCCTGGGGGCTGCAGCCAGGAGGTCAGCTCAGCTCCCGCGATTTAAAAATACCACCCCCCCAAAACTCCCGAAACCCACTCCCCTCCTCGCCAAACCCTCCCGGAGAGGAGCTCGGCATCCGCGGGGGGGGATGATGCGGGTGCACCCGCCGAGGTACCGCACGCCCCCGCAGCCGCCCGGCCGTGCCCTGGGTTTGGTGGGGACACCCCCCACCCCGGCCTAAGATGCGGGTGATATTGCCGAGCGATAAAGCTGGGTGTCAGCAGATGGGAGCACCTTGGTGCCTCGGTATCTCGCTCTCTATCTGGCAGGGCGCTCACACCTCTATTTATGACAGGCGGGCTGGTGCCAGGCACCCTCGTGATAAAAATAAGTCGAGGAATCAGGGGGCGAAAGGCTCCCTTGGCTGGCAGGCAGCTGCCTAAATCGGGCAGAGGGGGAAAACCTTCTCCCAAGGAAGGGAGCGATGGGTTTTGCTCCCCTGACCATGCAGGGCTGTGGCAGCAGCGTGGAAGGTCCTTCAGGCTGAGGAGGAAGGGGAGGGGGGTGGGTGGGTGAAGAAGCCAATTTCTGGGAGCCAGTGGGACATCTCGCGTGTCATCCTTAAGATATTAAAAAAACAAACTCGGCTTTCCAGGTCTGGGAAAGCTTCTAGGGAAAGTATTGGAGAGCTGAGGTTGTAAAAAGAGTTTATGGGCCTATGAAATGGTGGGAATTTTGACTTTTTATGACTATGTTCTTAGATTACTGCTAGTGGCAGTCATGTGGATAATTATTATTTTAAACCCATTGCTACAGTTTTATTTACTGAAACTTTTATGTGAGAACAGCAGCAAAAGAAAAGGAAATGACCCCTCCAAAATAAACAGATTAAACTCTTCTGAAGGTCACTTAAAATATTTAGGTAAGATCTGCTAATTAAACAGGTTTCTAGAGATACACCAGGGTGTGGAGGGGGGGGAGGGAAACAAGGCCAGCTGTATACATTGATTCTTTTTCCCCCCCCCAAAAAAATATAAAAATCTTCTTTCTCAGACAATCCCGTCGCAAATTGGATTCATGCGCGCTCCACGAGGAAGAAAAGATGTCCTTACACAAAGTATCAGACCCTGGAACTGGAAAAAGAGTTTTTATTCAATATGTACCTTACACGGGACCGGAGGTACGAAGTAGCCAGAGTCCTTAATCTCACTGAACGCCAAGTCAAAATCTGGTTTCAGAACAGGCGAATGAAAATGAAGAAAATGAATAAAGAAAAAACCGATAAAGAACAGCAATAAAGTTGGCAAAATCCAGTCAATGAGAAACGAGGGTGGAGAGGAAAAAAAAAAAAAAAGGAAAGAAAAAAAAAAGAAAGAAAGAAAGAAAGAAAAAAAAGAGGCTGTTTTGGGGGTTGAAATGTTTCTGACTTTGAATGTGCGGATGAATGTTTAGCATTATAGGCAAACACAGCAAGCGTTGTGGGACACGAGTCTTTTCTAAAATGCAACTAAATAAAAGAAAGATGTCTGGGGGGTTTGTTTTCTCTTCCTTTCTTCTTCCTTGGTTTTTATTTTGTCCTCAGAAAACAAACACGAGAAGTACTTGAATATTTTTTTTTTTTTAGTATTTTATTTCATAAATTAAACTTATCCAGTATTTTTATTTTTTAATTCCGCGAGCTCGTGAGTGAATATTTTGTACAAAAGAGAGGAAAAAGAGAAAAAAAAAAAAAAAAGACTGAAGGGAATATGGCTCAATGATGTTCTGTCATGGTGTTGAACGTTTCTGCTGTACTTATTTGTGTATTTTATTCTCGTCTCAGAACCGTTCTGTAATATTGTTATGTTCGCTATTGTAGAGCAGCTCTATGTAAATATACCTAAAAGAAAAAAAAAAATAAGAAAAAAAAATCAGTATGTAGGTGTCTTTTTATTTAAAGCCCTTTTGCAGAGGAGCAGCCCCGGGGCTTTGCCAGGCGGTGCCGGTGCCGGTGCCGCAGCCTCGGCGGGGCGGACCCGAGCATCCCCCGCAGCCAGAGGAAAGCGGAGATTTCTGCTTCCTTCCCCAGCACTTTTCTATTTCAGAGTACCATAATAAAAAGGCGCTGAGGTAAGGGTTATATGTGCCATCAATTTTTAGATTGGGATAATTAATTGTACTAATTTATGACCCCAGGCAATCGAAGGATATGTAGAAAGACTAAATATGGATGCTGGGAATAGGGGAGCTGGCAAAGGCATCCGCTCCCTGCCATCCACTCGGGGGGAGCTTCTGCCTTATCGATGGCTTGCCAAAACTTGGAGGGTTGCTGGAAGTGCTGCTTCTCGCAAGACAGCCCAGGAGAAGGAGGAAAAAAATACATGTCTGGGGTGGAGAAGGGCTGGGGGAGGTTGGGGGGGGGGGGCGGGGGGAGGAAGGAAAAGCAGGGGAATAAAGAAAGAAATGTGCGGTGGCGATGCGGCAGCCTGGAAATATTCGGGCTTAAAAAAATAAAATAAAAGAAGCAGAACTACCCCCTCCCTTCGCCCTACACGGGGGTGGGATTTTTAAAAAAGGGGTAAAAAAAAGGGTTGTTGGCTGCGGAAGGACAAACCCCACCGTCCTGCCAGGCGAGAAGGGGCTGGTGCTGCAGCGGTTTGTGCAGAGGGAGAGAACCCGCTGCCCACAGCGCATGGAGCCGGGATTTGTCAATGGCTCCTTCTCTGGGCGCTTTCCAGGCTGCTGAATGAGAAACAAGAGGCAGGAGATTGTATAAAAAATGAGCAGCGAGGGATGTTTAATCATAAAAACTTGTTATAGGTCCCTTTCTTTAATGAAACGAGTGGAGCAGCGTTTTAATCTTTCTAATCAAAACCAGATCAGGCGAGCGAGATACGTTTGTCGCCCTCGTCCCAGTTCCTCCGAAATAAAAAAATCTGGAAGCGATTACTTCTGCTGATCTCATAAAATATTGCTATTTAATATTTCTTGCTGAAGCATTTGGAGGTTTCTTTTCCTTTCCCTGATTTGTGTCCTCGCTTTTAAAGCGGAGGCTATTTTTGTCACCGGAGAGGGACAGGCGCACCGCGGTCTATCAGCGGAGACATCCCTGGAGCAGGGGAAGCTCAAAAGCCCTTTTACAATCCCAGTTTTGTGCTAGGTCTGTTTGGAAGAACCTTAACGAGCGCAATGAAATGGTCAGGTTAGAAAACATTTTAGCAGAGCGAAAGATTTATGGACCAAAAAAAAAAAAAAAAGAAGGAGAAGGGGGAAATCTTTCCACCTAAGTCATGTCAATTCAGTTTTTTTAATTATTATTATGGTGATGATTTTCCCTCCCGTCTGCTTCTCTCCCTTCGCCTTAAATAAAGAATCAGATCGCGCAGGGTCGGGAAACGGCTCGCCCATGTCCTCTTTGCGAAAGGGAAGAAATCATCCCCGGTTTATCATTATTAATTAAGAGGGGGGGGAAAAAATCCAAATAACCCCCCCGATCATCATTTGGACAGGACTTTGGAGGCAGTTTCGGACCCGGCTCTCTGGAGGGGCTTGTCAGGAGCTTTTAGCGATGTTGAAAAGCCATGATGTATGGAAGTTCATTTTGGCCCCCCTTTCATTCAAGCGGATCTCATTTCCAGTGCGACCACAGCCTGCTCCCTCCCCCTGCCCCCCCCCTTCCCTCCTTGCCCAGCCCCCCCCCCTCCCTCCCCAGCCCCTCTCCCTCCCTGCCGCAGTCATCTCTCCGGCCAGACCCCCATTAATGCCGGCGGGCAGCGCTGGAGATGCCCCTTTGTCTCCACCGAGCTGCTGGTTGGGGCTTTCTTTTGTTGGTGGTGGGTTGGGTTGGGTTAAAATCCTGCCGCAGTTTTAGTTCATGTGCAAGGCCCCCGGTATCCTCAATCTTCCCCCCCACCCCACCCCCCCGCCCCCGTCCCCCGGTGAAGGGTTACACCAGTTATAAAATGCCATTTGGCCCTGCTGGGAGGCTGCGCTGGTGCGGCTCAGCCATTGAATTTCTCCTCCACAGCAGCCAGGGAGAAAAAAAAAAAAAAAAAAAATAAAAAAAGAAAACCCACCCCAGTGCGGCTGGAAATAAATAATAATAATTTTTAAAATATAGAAACGTGAGGCTCGCAGCCCGCAGCACAGCCTGCGGCCAGCCTTTCCTCGGATTAATGTATCAAAATGCTCCAGTTTCGGCATTCTTTGACATATGGCGCGTGTGTGCAGACGCATACTGATACAGCTATTGTGTGCCGGCGCTGGTGAACGTGCACATGTATTTCTGCCCGGGGAGAGATGCGCTTATAGCTCCCGGAGAGAGAGAAAAATCAGAGATGTGTGTATATAGGCGCGTAGATAAGGGTTCGGGGTGGGTTGTGGGGTTGCTTTTTGGGGTTTGGTTTTTTTTTTTTTTCGGGTGCGTGTGTGGTGTGTGTGTGCCTGGTTTCGAATCTGCCCTTTTGTAAAGCACACAAAACCGACAGGACCCTCCAGCTGTCCATAGGTACATTTCCGCAGCCAAAAAAATGCCACTTTTACAACTCTGTTTGTCTCCCTGCTATGCGGGGCTGAATAGGAGCGAACAAAACAGGACCCTAGATCTGGCTAGACGTCTGGCTTTAATTGCTTTATGGTTTAAATAAGGTGGGTGCTCTTCTCTTTGAAACCGGATTATTGGAATGTTTTGTCTACAAGCTACAAACAACAGACCCCCCTCGGACCAGGGGAGGGGTAAAAAAAAAAGGAAAATCAAACCCCAACTCGAAGGCAAAACTGATAAAAGCGTGGAGGTGGGGAAGGGGGGTGGGGTGGGCGGCACATCTGGTGGGTTTGTTTGGTGCTGCGTGCGTGTGCTGCTTCCTTTTCGGTGTTTTTATGGGTGAGAAAAAGGGGGAAATGTGGAAAAAATAAAAAGGGGGGGGGGCGGGAACGGCATTTTCCAAAAAACCTGCCCGCTCTTGAGTGTTTATATCTGGAGGGTATCGCTGCTGGAGGGTCGCCTCGCCCCCCACCGCCCCCCACCCTCCCCCGGGCGCCGGTGAGGGATTATCGGTTATAACGCGCCACCCGGTAATCCGCGGGGCCCGGCGGCCCCCCCCCACCCCACCCCCGGTGCTGCGCCCCTGCGCGGCCGCGAGATGGCGCTGTTGCCCAATGTTAGCGCGGGGCTGCGCGCAGCGGACAGCGCCCCGCGTCCGCGTCTCCCCCGCGTCCGCGCAAGGAGCTCCGCGCCCGGGGATGGAAGGGGGCGAGGGGGGGGCCGCGGAGCTGCCTGATTTCACCCCCCTCACCCTCCGCACTGTGCTGAACCCCCTCTAAATTGCCTTTTCGACAGTATTTTTTGCCGCGGGGAGCGCGGAGCAGTGCTCAGGGCTGACATCTGACGGCGCGGGGAGCGCATAAATGCATAAAAATGCTTGCACAGAGAAATTGCCTATTTTGAAGTGGTTGTGGCTTTTTTTTTTTTTCCCCCTCCTCCTTTCTCTTTATTTACGCACGTCACGTATCTCTCCCAAGCCTCCTCATTTTGGGGTGGGGAAGGAGAGAATGACATTTTTCAGTGAAGGTCAGGGCAAAGGGAGAGGGGGGGGGGGGGATGTAAAATAAACTCCGGGAGGGTACAATGAAACACCTAAAAGTACAATACAACCCCACCAGCGGTAAAGCTACATCCAAGCGCATACACCCGTAAGATACATCATCCCCCCCACCCCCATCCCCACACCTAAACACGGCCAAAACAGTAAAGACAAAGAGCAGCACTTTCCCCAGACACTAAATGTCGAGATATTTTCCTTAAAAAGAAGCAGGTAATTGCATATATCTTATTTGGGGAGGGCTGGAAGGGGGTGGTGGGTCCTTTCTTTCCCGGACACTGAAGGTAAACATTTCTTTTCCCAACCTAAGGTAGGATTCTGAAAGGCTCGCTGCACCTTTGCTTACTGCATCCAGGGGTAATGAGTAGGAAAATGCAGCAGTTTTCCCCAAACCCGGCCCGAACTGCCCCAATCTGACAACTTTTCTTTTTTTGCCTTTCTCGCGCGGGCGAGCGCCGGGCTTCAAAATTAGAAACGCTATTGATTAGGGGAGGAAAATAGTCACCTCGCTTATTAGCTGTTAATTAAGGAGCCTCTGTCCCTACGTGCTCTTCAGTTTTCGGGGTGGGGGGGAGGTTTCTCCAGGGAAGGGGTAATCTGGGGAAAGGGTGGGTGTGCTGTGTAAAAATGAACGTGGTCCTCGTGCCGTCCTTCAGATTATTCGGGTATGAAGACACGTAGCTTGATTTTTAAAATTATATTGACTATAGGCAGTGGCGGGGGGGGGAAAGAAATAATCCCTGTTCTCCCGCGTGGTTCATTGTCTGCTCACGGGGAGGAAAAACCCACCGCACGGAGAATTCCAAATGGAAAAATACACCCTCGGTTTGGGAAAATCTAATAAAGGTGGACTGGGTGGCTACTGGGTCTTTTCGTCTTCTTGGGAAGGTGTCTGTAAAAAAAAAAAAAAAAGCATCCAAACAAAAAAATACAGTTTCAACCTCACCAGAGGTTTGAGCCTCAAAAAAAAAAAAAAAGAAGAAAAAGGAAAAAACGGAGAATGTGACCTTTACTGGGCAGAAAAACACACCTCAAACCAGCTTGGCGAGCGTAGCTGAGACGGTATTTTTCTCCCTCCACACTTGAAATTGGTCAGAGTCACCCAGGTCTCTTCTGGAAATAATTCGGCTGCTTTTTTGGGGTGAAGAACACGAGGGCAAGGTTTGAAGGTGTGTACACTTCGGGAGGAAACACGGGGTGGGGTGGGGGGGAGTTAATAAAACACTATGTCATTCGAGGGGGGTGGATATTTTTTGCGGCTCTACAGAAAATATTCATTTACCAAGTGTTGCTGTCGTGTCCCACACACCCTCCCCCCGCCCTCCCCTCGAAAAATTAACACGAATCCTGGTGATTTGATGTGATTTTTTTTTTTTTTTTTAATGAGCTGAGTTCCTTCATGCAGTCGTAAAAATGAAGTGTCCGAAGTGAAAGGTTGCGGCCACTGACAGTGCAAAAAGTGGGGGCGAGGGGCACAAACACCGCTCGCGATGGGGAAAGCCGGGGGGAATCGCTATGTTGGAGAGCGAAACCGTAAAAAAAAAAAAAAAAAAGAGGTTGATGGTTATTTTTTTACCGGCATGCACAAAAGGGGGTACATACTTTCTGTCTCACTTTGCCTTTCCTTCACCCAAAGTAGCTCTCCTTAAGCAATGGTCTACTTTATTCCCTTGGAAGGACGCTTCCCTGTTATTTCCAGCCGTGGATTTTCAGTGGTTGGTTTGAAAGGAAGCAAGGGGGGGTGTGTGGGAATATAATAAATAACTCCCCATAATTTTCTGCCTTTATTTTCTTTAAAGAAGGACAGCAAGAAGCAGCCAATCAATACGGAGCCGCTTCCCTCGCCCGCTCGCTCCCGTTTTGCTTTTGTTTGCTTGTTTGATTCCAATCTCCCAACCACCATCACCACAATAACAACAACACACGCACCCCCCCACCCCACCCCCCAGTAAAACCCAAAAGGCACGAAAAAGGAAGGAATTTTTAAAAAAGAGGAAATCTGGGCTCGGCGACACCAACCACACCAGCCCCCCCCCCCTTCCCCTTGCTGCCCCCCTCTAGTTGGGACCAAGCCCACCCTGGCAGTCCCCCCCCCCCCGCAAACCCCAACACAATGACAACACCACCAGGGACACCCCCACCATCCTCCCTGGCAAAGGGGTGACCCCATGGGAGGGGGGGGGAGGCGATACTGAGCATTAAAAGAAGCTCACCCCGAATTTTTTAGGGAGAGGGGGGTGATGGGGAGGGCAAGGGGGGGCTGCTTGGGCTCCCTTTACCTGTTGAGGTTACCTAGGCTGACCTCCCAGCGCATGTATTTGCTGCCATCAGTGAAGAGGCTGCTGCTGGGAAAAAAAGGGGGGGGGGGGGGGTGTTGGATATTAATGCGCACCTTCACCCTCCTCCACTCCTTAGGTGTGGGTGTCCCCCCCCTCCGGAGGGTTGTGTGGGTCGTCCACCCCCCACCACCCGGCATTATACACCACCTTTCCTCCATCTTTCCTCCCCCCCCCCCCCAAGTCCCCCATCCCCCCCAAAAAAAAAAAAAACCAGCGCCCCAAACCGCTGTCACTGGGCTGGCGGTGGCTGAGCGTGGCGGAGGGATGTGTACATAGAGCGGGTGAGGGGAGAGAGGAGGGAAAAAAAAAAGAAGAAGGAAAAAAAAAAAAAAAAAAAGCCACACCACCGGGATTTTGAGGAATTTGCCTGTGGTGTTAAAGGGAAGGAGCAGAGTTACAGAGAAATTGAGAGAGAGAGCTCTACCTACCGACAGATTACAAGAGAAGTCAAGAGCACCGAGAACCAACCGTACAGACACACAGAGGCACCATGAAACGCCTTTGAGAGCGCATTAAAAAAAAAAAAAAAAAAAAAAAAGCCACTAAAAAGCAGGACTCGGGACAGTCCAGGGACAACCTCGCTCTAAGCCAGAATTAAAGCCGTCTTTTTTTTTTTTTTTTCCTTTTTTTCCTCCTTTTTTTTTTTTTTTTTTTTTTTTTTTTTGCATGCGAGGGTCATGAGTTCCTACTTTGTAAATCCGCTCTTTTCCAAGTACAAAGGCGGTGAATCGCTGGAGCCAACTTACTACGACTGCAGATTTCCACAAAGTGTTAGCAGGAGCCATGCTCTCGTGTATGGTCCGGGCACTACTGCTCCCACCTTCCAGCACCCTTCACACCACGTCCAAGAGTTTTTCCACCACGGAACCTCCAGCATCTCCAACTCTGGATACCAGCAAAACCCATGCGCCTTGGCGTGTCACGGAGACGCTTCTAAATTCTATGGATATGAAGCTCTACCGAGGCAATCGCTTTATGGTGCTCAGCAAGAGACGACTGTTGTACAATATCCTGACTGTAAATCGTCTTCCAACAGTAACTCTAGCGAGGGACAAGGGCATTTAAATCAAAATTCGTCTCCCAGTCTCATGTTCCCATGGATGAGACCTCACGGTTAGGACCTTTTTTTCCTCCTCCTTAAATGTTTTCCTTTATTTTTTCTCTCTTTCTCTCTCTCTCTCTCTTCTCTCTGTCTGTCTGTCTGTCTATATATATATGTATGCATATACAAGCACAGACATATGTATAGATATGTAAACATGCACATACACACATATGCATACATATATATATGGAAATATAAATATAAGGGGTGTAGATGTAAAATATGAAAGGAATGAGCAGCTTTGTGCTAATGTTTCTTCTTTTTAGGAAGACCTTTGAAAGCAAGCAAGACAGCAGTTACTAGAGAGCCAGCAAGGTGATTCCCTGCAAAAGGCTTAAATCACAATAAAGTAAAACTTGTTTTTTATTGCTTGCCTTGAGGATAGGCAATAAGATACAGCTCCCACGAGGTTATTTGCATGTTGATAATACACTGCTCTTTAAAATGTCATATAGCCTTTCATAACCGCTGGGAGACGAAGCCTGAAAGGTGGGAACTTGTATAAGTATTAGTAATACCTTACATCTGATTCTTAAAGCCTCGAGGTAAAAGTTTAAGCAGAAAAGGAAACTTAGCTCAGAGCTATGGGGTGGGGTGGAGGAGAACAGGCTGCTGTCCTGGGTTTAAAAAAAAAAAAAAAAAAAAAGGGGGTGGGAAATTCAAAATAATTTGGGCTGAATGGGAACTTTGCTCATGTGAAGTCCAGCTAATTGCACAGAAACCGAAATACTTCAAAGTACAAGTTTCCCCCACCTAAGGACCAAGGTTGCCTAGAAGCCTTGTTAATTCAAAACATGTGAAGGTTAGTGTTAATTTTAAGGACGATCTGAGCCCCCAAGTTTCCCCCCTCCTTCCCCCCAGCAAAATTTAACAACAAAAAGAGAAGAGAAAGGAGTTCTGGCTAATGGGGAGAGGATGTGGCCCAGAGGCTGGGAGATGGACGCGGAGGAAAAGACGTTATTTATCTAAGCTTTGACCTAGAGGGAGTCTCAAGGATGCAATCATTTCAAACTGGAGCAGATTTTTTTCCCCCTGCAAATAGCTTGTTTTTCTCATTAAGAAAAAAGGAGCGTGCAGAAGGAAGCGCAGGGGCTCAGCTGCACATACCTCGCTCCTCTTTCTTTCTTTTCTGGCTCTTGCTGCAAATGTCCATCTCGAGTTGTTGCAAATACAATCTCTGTGTTTGCACAGGCAAATAGCCATCCCTGCCCGTGTGTGCTTTACGGGCACACACAGCCCCAGCCGGAGGGACGGGGATTGCACAGCGAATGCAAATTCTCAGGGAGTGAATAATAGCAAAAAAAAAAACCCCCTCCCCAAAATAAAAAGGTGACCCTGGGTCTGTATTTTGGGAGGAATATTTGGAGAAGGAAACAAGAGTTGGGCGTTTTGAGGAAAAGAAAGACAGAGAGAAAGAGGGGGTGAGAGAGAAAGAGAAAGAAGGCAAGAAAGAGAGAATGCAAGAAGGAAAGAAGGAAAGAAAAGGAAGAAAGAAAGGAAAGACAGAAGGAAAGAGAAAGGGAGAAAGAAAAAGGAATGGGGAGAAGGAAAAAGGCTGGAGAGGTTTTTATGGTGAACAATGCACCTTTCATAGGAAAATAGATTATTTTTTTTTTTAATAAAATGGAGCTGCCCACCAGGACTCACCACCCAGAATCACCTTTTAGGAAACTGGAAAGGTCTCCTTTGTGAATGAGCTTGACACACACCTCCCTGCACCCAGCCAAGCAGCCAGAGCTGAACACTCCCCAGGAAGAGCCAGGGAAGGGCCAGTATTAATAGCAATATCAGCCCTATGATTATTAATAATCACCCAGCGACTTGCCTTTAGTGCCTTTAATATGCGAAGGGCTGAGAAGGGCTTTTTTTTGGGGGGTGGGAGGCAGCAGTTTCTCTAGGAAAATCTAGACAAGGGGGGCTGGGGAGGGTTTGGGGGGGGAGCAGAGCCTCCAAAGTGGGGAGAATTAAGAAGTTATTTGATGTTTGTGTCCTACAGCTCCCGGAAGACGCAGTGGCAGACAAACTTACAGCCGGTACCAGACCCTGGAGTTAGAAAAGGAGTTCCTCTTCAACCCGTATTTGACACGGAAGCGGCGGATTGAGGTCTCTCACGCCCTGGGACTGACCGAGAGACAAGTGAAGATCTGGTTCCAGAACAGGAGGATGAAGTGGAAAAAAGAAAACAATAAAGATAAGCTGCCGGGGGCCAGGGACGAGGAGAAAACGGAAGAAGAAGGGAATGAAGAAGAGGAAAAAGAAGAGGAGGAAAAAGAAGAAAGCAAGGACTGAGTTCTCAGCCCCTTGAAGTCTCGTTTTATGGCAGATGATAAATCGAGATGTTTACGACGGTCATTTGCTTTTATAGAGTATAGAATGGAGAGGCTCACACAGCAGTAACTACCTGTCAAACAGTTGTAGCCTTTTTTATTGTCATAGAAACTTCCCCTACTTCCCCCCCTCCTTTTTTTTTTTTTTAATAGCTGCGTTTTTAGTTCAATAAATACATAGTTGGCTTAACTGCAAGAGCAGGGAGTGGAAAAAAAAAAATAATATGAAATTATCCAGCAAAGCAAAACCACCCCGGGCAGTCCTAAACCAAGCCTGGCAGCAAATGTCACCGCTCGTCCCCTGCTCCCTCCGCTCCCGCCTGCGAAGCTGCACACACGGATGGGTGCAGAATATCTCTTTATGTGAACAGCTTTGACTTTGCCTTCTTTTCTTTCTTTCTTTCTTCCTTTTTTTTTTTTTTTTTTAAAGCTTGGGTTTGCCTCTCCCGAATGACCCCAGGGGAAGTGCGAGGGTGCTTCCAGCTTCCCTAGCTTGTTTGTGTAGTGTCTGTCTATCTGTGGAGATCTCCATTCCTACCAGCCATTTATCAATTCCCTCGGAGGGGCCATTCCTGCAGCCCCTGCCAGATAAGAAGAGGAGCTTGGAGGGTGAGCATACCTGGTAGCGCCCGCAAACACACCCCCTCCCTCCCTAAACCCCCATTTCTATAGGATTGAGGCTTGTATATACCTTGATAGGCCAAAACACGCAACCCAACCCCTTCCTTATTTCTATAGGCGCTGTTTACCCTTTGCTTGTGTGAGCACTCGAAATTCTTCATGTACTACCTAAAGGGAAAACCTGCAATAATTATCAAATCTATTATCAACAAGGGGCTTACATATCCTAAATTTTACTTGCTCAGAATTTATTTAAGAGAGAGAGAGAGAGCTGTGTTTTCGCCCTGATGCAAGCTACTAAGTAGCAGAAAATAATAATAAAAATACAATTACAAAAAACCCAACCAACCTTGTATTGTACTTTATCACTACCTATAGAAGGAGTCATGCTTTGAAAGTATTTGTAATGCGGTTTTATTGTCGTTTGTTGCTGCTTATTTTCTTGGAAAAAAAAAAAAAAGAATAAAAAAAAAAATCCCAACAACTGAAACTGCCTAGTTGAGAACGCACAGTATTGTATTATTTTATTGTGCTTATAAAGTAGTGTAGAACTAAATTGCACTGAATGTATAGTTATCTATTTGTCTTGACTTATCTGTTAATGCAACATGCTCGAAACAAACAAAAAAAAAAAGCGTCATTTGTTTTATGTAAAAGCATAGTTCTGCGTGTTCAAACTCTGAATGTAGCAATTACCGCCAGAAAAAAAAAAAAAAGAAAAAGAAAAAAAAAAAAAAAGCATTTCTGGACACCGTGGATTTGTATTGTATACGTGAAACATTACGTAAATAATAATAATTATAATAATAATAATAATAAAAGGTTTTAAAAGGACTGCGTTGCCTACAGTGCTATGTCTCGGTTTACAACACCCACACGTACACATCCCTCAGAGTGGGCTCTGACTAATATTTCATCCTTCAAATCATCTTTGGCTGGCTTCAAAAAAACCAAGGCTCCTCTTCATTTGGGAGGAAATCAGAAGAGCTTGGCTCAAGCCCCAGCAGCGGAGGTGGCTGGGGCAGGGGCAGGATTCCGCCTCCCGCCTCCCTGTCCAGAGCCTGAGCGGGGCATTTCACTGCTGCAATGACGAACGCTCATTAAAAATGGCAATGTTGCTGCTAATTGTCTGATTGAAACTGTAGGTTCCGCCAAAATAATAATAGTGCTAATAAAATAAAGTATTGCAACGACTCCAGCACTGTTCGGTCTTTCTTTGCCATGGGAAAGGCTCCTTCGTGGGGTGGGAAGGGGGGGGGGATGAAGTGCATAAAGGGTGTGTGGTTGGGTTTTTACTTCTCCCAGCCGGGAAGCGCCGTTTGAAAGATCTGGAAAAGGCAAAACCCGGGTCCTGCCCGGCTCTGAGCTGCAGAATCCTCTCCTTGCTCGGGTTGGGCTGGCGAGCAGGCAGGAGCCGCCGTTTGCCCCATTCCTCGGGGCAACCCGGTGCTCGCAGCCGCTCGCCAGCGAGAGGGCGAGAGGCTGGGGAGACACGAGGTGTGCGTGAAGACCTGCCCGCTCGAGGTCTGGGCACCGGCCGGGCTCGGGGCTCTGTGGCAACACGTTTCCCTATAGGAAACCAGCCCCAGACTCGCCAAAAAGAATGAAGTTGGCAAGAAAGCACTTTATTTCCCACTCCCCCAGGCGCAAAGTCCCTTTTACTCTCCCCAATATTCGTACCTTCTTCCCCAAGGACACCATCCCTAACGTAACACGTCCTTTTATTTTACTGCTATTACTGCTGCTGTTTTGATGATTATGATCACTATTATTAAAACAACAATAGTTTTATTATATTTTATTACATTTTATTTTCTTCTTCTATTTTTCCTCTTCTCTTTTCTTCCATTTCATTTCATCTACAGCAAAACCTGGCGGTGACGCCTTCGGGTCTCTCTTCTACTTCTCGGATGGGAGATGAACTTTCTAAACATTTCTCGTCCCACCAGCCCCATTTCTTTGAACGAGGTCTATTGATCTGTAAAACCGGGTCTATCTCCTGTTTCATTTTTTTTCTCTCCCTGCTGATAAACGGAGCCCGTCATCTAGAGCCCAGGGATGCAGAAGTAGACGGGATGTTTACCCAGATATTGCAGATAAGGAAGCACAAGGCTCCTCACACGCAGCCTGGTGTCTGTGGGCTTCAGACATTCTTCACCCAAACCCCACCAAGCTTAAGGGATTTAAATGCCTCAGGGCTTGAAATTGCTGGACTCTGCCCAGGAGGGCTGGAATAAAGGGGGAAAAAAAAAAAAAGAAAGAAAGAAAAAAGAAAAAAAGGAGAAATAGCGAAGTTTTGCTTCGCGCAGGAAAACGGGACTCGGGTGGGTGCACCCACAGCCACTTCTTCTCCCTTTCCCCCACCCCCTGTCGCAGCGTGGGTCGCACTCCCCTGCAATGTCAGGGCGAAATGGGTCTGGGAAGGGGGGAGAAATACACCGAAAAAGGCATCAGCGGGGTCGCATCCTGCCCGGGGATGGGGCTGAGCGCCTGCGTGTCTAACGCGTGTGCGCAGCTCCCGTGGGTGCCCACTCCCGAATCCCACGAAATACCCATCCAGACAGATTTCCACCACCACCCAACCCCCCCCCCCGCTGCACACCCCGTAATGTCCTCGTTAACCGGCGTTAATCTCCCAAGAAATACATAAAAAACACCAATAAGGTTGATTCTAGACTTTTCCATGTCGAGGGCAGGCGCGGAAGGTAAGCGGGTTTATTAGTCATAAAAGAGTGGTTTATTCTAACAGCTTTTTTTTTTTTTTTTTTCCTCGGGGGTTATTTATCCGGCGTTTACAACGAGGAATATTTTTTCTCTCCCCCCCCCCCCCCGCCCCAGTCCGTTTGCTATCATAGGATGGATGTGTGCTCATTCATTCCCGCGATGAAAAAATCGGCAGAAATCAGTGAAAATGAAATATATTTTCTAAGTTACTTTAAAAAAAATTAAAAATAAGGCTAAAGGCTTTGCATGGCAAACATCCTCCCAAGGAGGGAGGGAAGGAGATGGAGAACTTATCGAAGTGTTTAAAAATAATAATAATAAAAAAAAAAAAAAAAAGGAGCTGCATCCGCACTCTATCCATCATATTTAAATCCACAAATCTAAGTAGTTTTATCCGAACGAATAGTACGGAATGACATTTATCTATCAAAAGGGTCTGGAGCGAAATTATTGAAAGTACAGCCGCAGCAGTTCGTTTTGGGGTAAATGTTTATGCTCTGTAGTCAACACGAGAGAGTCGCATCTTCAGCTGACATCCAGTTATTTCTGTAATCACTCCATCATTTCAAGAGAAAAAGAGAAGAGACCATTTTATGGGGGAAAGTAATTTGAAAGAAGATTCGCTCTTCACAAAGTGGCTTATTCAGAAATGATCATAGCTTCGGTATTACTGAAATTAGACTCATCTACCCGCCTGAAGTAAGAAATATCGTCCTATTCCAGGCTTTTTATTAGCCAATCAAATTTCCTTCGGTTCTCCGTTTGTGATTTGTGAAAAATATAATTCCTCGAAAAGCTGAGTTTGAGCATATTGCTTATTTTCCCTTAATTTATTATTCTAATCACAGCCGCCGCCGCGCGATAATGCAGCCATTAGGCGAAAAAATTCGTTTAGGTTTTATACTCCGAAATGGGCACGGATTGTATTGGAGAGACAACGAATTTCTCGGGCATTAAATTTTTTTTTGCGCGGATGGAGGCGAGGAAGGAGGGAGGGGAGGAAGATGCGCGGGGGCGGACGTGGGGGAAACTTTGTCAGCCAGATTTGTAAAAAAAAAAAAAAAAAGACAATTCTGCCCCATTATATTTTTTTTTTCTTTAAAGCTCATTCTATTTTTGCCTCCCAGATTTACCCCCTCCCTCAAATTCACAACTCTTTTATCCAGCCCCCCGCCCGAAAATACCGTCGTTGCTATTGGGAAAAGGTTTTATAGAGGGGGTGGGGTGGGGGGTGATGGAAGGAGAGAAACGATCGTCCGAAATTCTCCTTAGCAAATGTGCGCCCAGGTTACTCTCTGCCTGCCGGGATCAAAATTTCCTCTTCCCATTATGGAATTTATTATCTTGTCTGCTCTCTGGAAAATGGGATCTCCATTGTGCTCGGGAAGCTGTTGTGGTCGTAGTTTCCCCCCTCGTAACTTTTAACTACCTGTTATAAAATTTATTGGTGGTTTGTAAAGTGAATAAAGTAATTTCCCTTCCATCCGGTTGTATTACAACCTTTGTGTTGTTTGGGCAGACAGACACGCATCCAGCCAGGGGGAGAAAAAATAAATAAATTCAAGAGGGAGGGAGACAGACACACACTCCCCACACCCCCCGCACATCCCCTCCCTCTTTTTGTATTTTCCTCGATTAAAATTAAATTCAGGCAAGGAAATACCTGAAAAAAAATTAAACAATAATGGTGCTGCCCCTGAAAATGTGCGGGTACAGAGGGAATTGGGTAGGAAAAATTGCGGCAAAATATCTTCTCTTCCTAATTTTTTGTGGCTGGAGGAGTGCAGCGCGCGCGTGGCCCTGGGAGCTGAAATTTTGGGTTGGAGGGGTGGAGAAAAAAATTGTTAAAAAATCAGATATCTCTCTTTCGAGGAGGAAAAAGGCGGCTCCTGGCAGGGTTTTATGTGGAGGAGCCCATCTGAGCAGGCTGGGCTTTGCGGTTGTCTATTCACACCAGTTGTGGTTCGCGCTGTGCCTCCCAAGCAGGCCTCTACACGGTAGAAAAATGTCGCTCCCCTTCCAAATCAATATTTCCCAGCCGTCTACACGGCCCCCCCTGGCTTAAAAAAAAAAAAAAAAAAAAAAAAAAAATCAAAGAGCTAAACCAAAGCGTAATTCCGCCTTTTCTCGAGCGTCGCATCCCCGAACACCGTGGTGTGGTAAAACAAAAGGGCGGGGGGGTGGGGGGGGTGGCTGGAGGAAAAATAGCAAAGGGAGGAAAAATAGCAGAGGGGAAAAATAATATTGAAGTGCTTGAAAAACACGTATGTAGGTGTCCCGACAGCAAATCATAAAGCTGGGTGGGTTTGGGGAATTTAGCAAAGGGGATGCAAGAGTTTCTGGGTCAATACCGCGCCTTTGGTTGAAGTTTTGGGGGTAATTTGGGCAATTCCAGGTGTCCCCCGCCGTTGGGCTGGGCAGACGGGGCTCTGCGGGGTGCGCAGGGATGGAGCGGGGTGGGGTTGGGGGGGTTGGTCTGGGGTTGGGGGTGGGGGGGAAGGTGGGGAGGGACGTTTTGCCCTGTGAAGGTTTCATTTGCAGCGGACACACCCTTTGCAGAGCTGGTCTGGCTGGGAAATGCGGGCTGGTCAAAAATAGCCATTTTCCCTATTTCCCTATTTATTAGTTCCCTATTTATTAATTAAATGCTTTAAAATGTACGTGCCCTCTTTATTCAAAGTATTTTTCAAACCCACCGCGTTGCATTTGTGTCTCCACTGCTTCTCTTCCTCCATGTTTTCCTATTCCCCCCTCCTCCCCCCCCATTAATTAGCAACGCGGAGACTAATAACGCTCAGCGCTAAAGGCCGAATCTCCTTAGTTAAAAAAAAAAAAAGAGGTGAAAATTAAGGGGAGCGGTTGATAATGATCCAATTAAACCGAACCCGTCTTTAAAAGAAAGAAAAAAAAAAATTAAAAAGCCACCCTCCCTGGTATTAACGCGGTCGCTTAAAAGATAAAAAAGGGGGGAGAGTGAAAAGGGGGGAGGAAAAAAAAATATATATATAATCCTAATATTAAAAGCGGAATTGTATAAACATGGCGACAGACGAGAGCATTTGCACTCGTCACAAAAAAATGCAACGCATTCCTGGTTGTTTGCAGAAAATTTACAGCTGAGCAATAAAAGTTTACGACTGAATCACAAGTTGGATTGGCCACAGGAAGTCATGTGGACTCCATCCATGAACGTGAACTTTTTATTGTGGTTTCTCTTATGACTCTTTCGCAGTAGTCTTTCCTTGAACAGTCCAAGCAGTGCCAGGGGTAGGATGGTATTTCCCCCCCCCCCCCCCCCTTTAATTATTAGCGTGATGATGATTTTTTTTCTTTTTTTTAAGCCAAAAAAAAATTAGATTTTTTTTTTTTTTTTACACCCCCCCCCCCCCCTCCCCTTTCTCCGTCTCCTTGGGGTTGGAATTCTTGGTTGCTTTGGGCATTTTGGCATTAATGAGTTTACTGCTGCGTCTGGTTGCCGCCTCCTATTCCCCACCCCCAGGGGCAAAACGCAATGCATTTCCTTTGCAGGATGCGATGATGAGGGGGCACAACCAGTTGTAAATACCTTTTTTTTTTTTTTTAAGCCAAAAAAAAAAAAAGAAAACCCCCAACCCCTGAGACAGATTCCTCCTTCAGCTTCCCCCATCCTTTCCCCAGACAGAGAAGAACCGTTTTGCTTTTGTTTCCATTTTCTTCGTGGTTTTTTCTTTTTTTTTTTTTTTTTTTGCTTCCCTGTGTGTGGGTTTTTTTTTTTTTTAATGTTTCTTTGGAGCTGAGCTGCAGCGTCAGTGGATCAGAAAGAGGGAGAGACAGAGGAAAAAAAGAGAGAGAGAGTGAGAGAGAGGGAGAGGGGGAGACAGGAGCCTCTGGTAAGTGTTCCCTTATTGGTTAAAATGTGTAACTAATGATCCATAGCCCGGGTGTTAAGGATAATGATGCATCGTTGTGCGAGCGAGGGGTGTAGCTTGGATATGAGGGAAAAGCTGCTGCGGGGCGGCAGAAATGCGGTTAATTCGGGGGGGTGGGGGGGGGAAGGGGGAAAAAAAAAAAAATTTGCTGTTGCTGATGTCATATTCGGGGTGCGGGGAGGCAGGTCGGGGGGCGCCGGGGGATGAGGAAGGGGTGGGGGGTGTCGGTGTTGTGGGGTGGGAGCGCGTTGGATGGAGGAAAAAAAAAAAAAGAAAAGAAAAATATAGAACGATGGAAAAATTAATCCTCCGAACTTTTCCTTCCCCCACACCCCCCAAAAAAAATAACTAAGGCGGGGGGGGGGGAGCGCATGCGCGGAGGGGCCGGCCCGGCGCAGCTCCGTCCAAGGCTGCGGGTAGTGCCATATTTAATGAGCTGCGCTCCTAATTGTGTGTGCGAGGCCTTGCACGCCCATTCCTCCCCCCCCCTCACCCCGCTCCCCGCATCCCCCTCCCCTCCGCCGCGGCCTGCGCCTCTTCCGCGGGGCTGCGCGTTGCGCTCCCGGGGCAATAATTAATATTAAGCGCGGGTTTAATGAACTCTTTGCATCCCAAGGGCTCCTCCTTTCCTTCGTTTGGTTTTTTGCAGGCGGGGCGGGTGTACAGCTCTGGGGAAAAGGGGGTTTCGTGGAATTATTTCTTTGAATCTTATTGAATTTCATGGAATTTTCGTGAATTGTAGTGATTTCCCCCAAATGAAACGAGCTCCCCGGCGTAAAAACGAGTCACAATCAGTACTTTTAGGAGCGCTCTGGTTTTCCGGCGAAGTGGTTAAGGCAGTGGTGGTTTTTATAGTTTATTTGCATGCGAGTCCCTCCCCTTTCCCTTAGTTTTAGTGTTGTTTGTGGGGTGTTTTTGGGTTTGTTTTTTTTTTTCCCTTTCTCTTTCCTCCAGCAACTTTAATTCAGGTTTAACGGGTGAGATTTAAAGCGTGACCCTTCCCCTGCTAACCTCCCCATCTACCTATCCATCCACCTACCTCCCCACCTCCCCATCCATCATCTCATCTTATCTATCTCCCTGTACAGCCCGGTGCCGTGTAAAGAGAGAGAGATATATATTTATATATGTGTAATGCAGTGACTTCATTTCCTCTCGAGGTCGTATTTCTTTTCCTTTCTTGATAAATCCTCTGTGTGCTTAAAAAAAATGCTACTGCTGGTGATGCCAGCCTGTGCACGTGTAGGGATACATCTATAGGGCCGACATTAAATAAACCCTGGGGGGGGAGGGCTGGCGACTTTCTGGCTTTATTATAAGCGATTTTGGGGGGGGGGGGGTGCCAGTGTGTGGTCAGCGGGGCCGCCCGCAGGAAGGGGGATCTGGGGAGGAAAGGGTTGGAGCGGGCGGAGGAGGGGGGAGCCGCTTCGCTTTTTGCCGTGCTGCTGCTTGTTGTTGTTTGTTTGGGTTTTGGTGGTTTTTAAATAAAAATGGCCTCTTCTGGTTTAATTTCCAAGCGCGCGCTGGCAGAGGTTAATTAGTGCGAGGGGTTTGTGAAGTTCTGGGGTGGTTTCTGGTGGCGGCGTGTTAAATTTAATTAAGGGGAAGGGGAAAAAAAAAAAAATCAACAACCAAGGGCGGGGGGAGAAGGAGGGGTAAACAACAACAACAAAAAAGCCAAGTTTCCCAAATTGGCTTCCCTTTTCTTTTGAGAAATCTGGGAAATCCTTGCGCTCTGGCTTTGGGGCTGGAAATTATGGGCTGAACAAAACCGAGCGCTGCGCTTCCCTTTTCCCTGCAAAGGGAATTCTTTATTCCCGCTTTGCAGCCCGATGCCTTTGAGACAACGCGCCGTTCCCCCTTCTATTTTCATTTTCCGCCCATGAAATAAATAAAGGGTTCAGGGATGGGATGCGGGGGTGGGAAAAAAAAGAGGAAAAGAGCCAGTTTTGCCTTCGTTTTGTTCGCTGGGAGAATCCCGTCGTGTGGAGGCTCTGCCTGTACCGCGGCCAGTCGTAAAGACATTTTATGAGCAAACAATGAGTGTTTATTGGAACCACATGATTACAGAAATGGGATCTTTTATTGTTTTCAGCCTGAAATCCGTCTGCTCTCCCTTCCCAGCCCCGCTCCCCGCTCCCCGGGCCGGCTCCCGGCAGCACCGGGATGTTCCCATCGCCGCCCCGCACGAACCCTCCTTCTGCCAGGCCTGGAACCCCCAAAACAACGTGAAAATAGATTGATTTTTCTCCTTTCCTTTGACGTATTGTCATCCGTCAGACGCTCGCAATGCTGAGAAACATTTTTAGGATGTAGAGCGGAGTGATTTATATTCTCCGAGATACCGTGTTGGTGTGGGGTTGGTGGTTTGGGTTTGTTGTTTGTTTTTTTTTTTTTTATCCCAGTCTAAATCAGAGGAAATAAATTGCTGCTGGTATCCGTAACATCAGGGATTATAGGAAAATTGCCACGTGCTACTGACACGGACTTTAAGGAAATAAAGATTTTAAGCGACAGATGTGGTCGGTGGAGAAAAAAAAAAAATACAAAATAAAATAAACCCGGGATCTTACAGAAATATTTTAATGCGAATTCCCCTGTCCCAAACGCTTCCTCATTTACTAACGGGGGAGTTTTATTCCGAGGTGTTTGAGTACGAGGCTATTCGCGGAGGAAGGACGTAAACACAGCCTGGGCAAGGCGAGGAGCGGACGTTTTATTTGCACGCGCACACGTTTCGCACATGGAGACCCGTTTGATACGCTCTTCCCCGCGCGTGGGCGTTTATCGCCGCTCCCGTCCAAGCGCGTTACGATCAAATACAGAGAAATACAGAGCACGAACGTGTGGGTGTTTTATTATGTCAAATCCGCCGGGTTGTAAGAGCCTGGAAAAACCTGTAACTACAAAGAAATGATTAGAAAGAACCCATTTCCCAACTTGTCATGTGAAGGAATTTCGGTTTGGGGAACGAATTAACCAAACCCACGAGAAATAACATGATATCTCCAGGCAACTGCCTGCGGCGTTAGGTGCGAGCGGTGAACGCGGTGCTGCTGGGATCGATTTGCGATGGGGGCCCGTGTCTTTGTGCCTGTTTCCCCAATAAATGTGATTTGGGGGAGGGCGGGTGGTGGTGGTGGGGAGCTGTATTTCTACCCGCAGCTTTGTGCAGTAAAGGGGTTTGGTTGGATTATTTGATGTTGTTGTTTCCGAGAGTTAAATTTGCGGAGCTCGGCATGTGGAGGAGAAGAAAAGGCGAGGGGAGATAAAAAAATTAGTCATAGTGGGGGAACTGCACTTTGGGAAAAGATGATCCGTAACATCGAGGGATCAAGAATTCTATTTTTTGGAGGAGATAGTTAAAGATCCTGTTAGTATCGCTGGCGGGGGTTTAATCCCTGCAGCTCGCTCTCTCCGGGGGAAAAAAAATGGAGAAGAAGGGGTGGAAAACAAATAAATGCACTTTTCAGTGATGATTTAGAGATCAGGGCTAAAAAAAAAAAAAAAAAGCAAAGAAAAATAAGGCCTTTCCCCATCGGATTTGGGGTGGCAGCGAGGAGCTGAAATGTGGGCTCGGGGTTTGGGAGGAAACCCGAGGAAATCGGGACAGAAGCATCCAAAAATGTGGAGAGGGAGTTTTGGGGGAGGGGGTGGCGTGACCTCCAGACTCCGAAAGGAGGAAAGACGCTGGGGAGGAGGATGATGCTGGGGTGGAGGAAGGCGAAAAGCGGCCCCGTCTCCCCCCCTCCCCGCTTCTTGCCCAGACACAAACACAATAAAAGGCAGAAATCCCGGGAATTGCGGGTGTCTGGACGCAGTCTGCAGGGGACAGGCTGCTCGGGTCGCCTTTGTCGCATGGGGACACACCTTGCTGTAAAAGTCTTTGTCCCCAGCCTAAAGACCCCGCGTTTCAATGGGGGGCGGAGAGGGGAAAAATAAAAGAGGGGGGGGGGGGGGGGGGGGGGGGGGGTGAAGAGACTGGGAGCAAGGCGGACCAAAAAAAAAAAAAAAAGAAAACCCACTAAAACCCAACCGAAAAAACCCTTAAACCCCCCTAAAATCACCCACCAGACAAGATCCAAGGGATGCGGGGGGACGGGGGGGGGGTTGTCCCACAGGTGGGGGCCCCCCCTGTCCCCTCCTGCCCCCCCGCTTTGGGTGTTTAAATTTCAGCCCGTTTTTGTTTACTTGTTTTGTATACTGCCACCAAGTGACAGAAACTTGCAATTTTTTACAATTTGGTGTCTTTTTTTTTTTTCTCCTTCCCTCTCTCTGTGTGTGTAATTGCGGGAGGGGGGCTGCGGGGGGGGGGGGTTGGTGGGAGACAGGGGTTGGGGAAAAGAGAAGAAAATCCCCCCTCCTCGGCTGGGAGAGGGCGCAAAGCCCTGCAAAACCGCCGTTCCAAACAAAACAAAACAAATCACTTTGCAAAGAAGTTTTAGTACCTTTAACATTGAGGTTTGTGGCCCCCAGCCCCCTCCCCACCTATGAACTTCCCCAAAGTTTCCCCAAACCATTTGAAACTCCTCGCTTGAGCTTTCTGCTAATTCGAGGCGATTTTGGGGTTGGTATTTTTTTTATTATTATTATAATTCCTTTCGTTCCGTGTTCCCGGGATTTAAATCATCCCAATGTACGTGAACTCATAAAAATAGATAAGGCATGTCAACTCCAGACCGGTATTTCCCCCCTGAAAATATGAGTGTATTTAAGCAAATCCTGAAATATTAAATTGTTGCTCGATTAAAGACGATGTAAATGTATAAATTCAACAAAGTGCTCAAGAGGTTGTCTCCAAATATATAGTTTAATTCTGCTTAAGTGATCGTCTCTAAAAAAAAAACCATCATTAAGGCAACTATTATTGTTTCCTGAATTATATTTTTTTTCCAAGCCACCTATGATTAAATTTCTGCCTTCATATCTGCAAAGAATAAAGGATAAAACTGCCTATAGTTAATGACAACAATTTTTCACTCCTGAGTTATCCTTGCAGAACGCAATAACACCCCACTCCTCTTTATTTTTAATCTCCACACCCAGCAGAACTAATTGCACCTCCGCGTATCTCTACGTGTAGAAATACACCGAGACGCGCGCGTGGCTGCGGCAAAATATCGCTTTTTTTTTCGAATTTTACGCCATATCCGTGACGCGTGTGACGTCACGAGCGCCACTGTCACTTTTGAGCCTTTTTATTTAATTTTATTTTGGGGGATTTTAGGGAATATTTCCACCCCATCGTGAAAAGAAACCCACATTTTAAAATACTGGCTAAGAGCTGGAAGGCAGATTTATTTTTTTTTACGCCCCGGAAAAGTTGCTACCTGCTACCTGAGCAGGTTTTACCACGGTTTTGGAGCAAAAAAGGTATTTTCCTAGATCCGATTGAAATAAAAACCCTCATTTATCCCCACTTTTAGCCAAGGAGCCCCCAGGAATGTTCCCGCAACCGCCAGACACCTCCCTATAAACAAAGCACCACTCCTAAAATATTAGGGATTTTTTAAATCTTCCTGCTTTTTTGGGGGGGTCCCTCCCCCAGCGCTGACGAGATTTTTATTCAGAAGCGCATTTAATCATCAAATTAAATTTAATCGAGGCGGTGTTGCAGGGAAGGGGGTGTTCTCCCCCTGCTTTTTTTCCGCTGCTGTTAACTTTTTGCAAACGTGGTTACTTGGTAATTTAAGACCCAGCGAAGTCCCGTTTCCGCGGGGAGATTTCGGTGCTGCCTTCTTTTGTTGGGCTGAGATTCGCCTATAAATCTGGGAAGGAGAAAAATAATGAAATAAATCACAACACCACCACTCCCCACCCCCCCCACCCCCGTCCTATTAAAAAGAATATTTGGGAATTAAAAAGCCTCTTCCCGTGGCGGTATCGGCGCGGGGAAAAACCCTCAGTGAACGCTGAGGAGTGGCGGAAGGCGCTTTCGAGGCTCGGCAGAGAGAAGGGGGGAGAAATTTCAGAAGTAAGAACAGATTAATTCCTCTTCCCCACACACCTCCCGGTTTCCTGGTTAGCAGACATGTGTTTTGACAATTGCCAGAATTCTCTTTTTTTTTTTTTTTTTACCTTCCAACCCCGGGAAATGCGTGCAGCGACCGAGAGGTTTTGCAAGCGAGAAAAAAAACCTCTTTTTTTTTTTTTTTTTCTCCCCATTATTACTATTAAATATATTTTTTTTTTTCCGCGCTGACCATTGCAACTTGAAGGGAGTCGCCCCGAACTTTTGGCTGCACTTTCCTAAAGCAACTCGGAGCAGAAAATCAAGGCAACAAGAACACGTTTAAAGGCCGTTTCCCCCCACCAGGCTGCAAAAAAAAAAAAAAAAAAAAAATCAATAGGAGAAGGGGAAGGAATGGCTACGGGCGATGCGCGGGTGTAAATTCACTTCTTTATCCACCTTGGGCGAAAAAACAGGCTTTGCGGAGGTTTAAAAAAGAGCAGTAACGGCGCTGGGTGTGAGTTTTTTTTCAACCCTTTTCCTTGGAAAGATATGGGGGGGGGAAAAGGGGTGTTTTCGCTAATTATGGCTTTGTGCGTCTTGGGGCAGAAAATGCCTTTTAATTAGCAAATAAACCTCCCAATTAGGCCACCCTCTTCCAAACGCGGCGTCTGCAGCGCCGGAATAAAACTTTAAACAGTCTATGAAGCTCTGAATGGAAGTATTGAGGGGAAGGAGAGATTCCATCTCCTTTTTTTTTTTTTTTTTTTAATTAAGAGCTGCCCAGACTCTGACTCCGAGGTTGTAATTACAGAGAATAGAGACGGCTCCAAAACAATACGAGCCATTTCAGGCTGGGGGAAGAGGTAAATAAACCTCCCCGGGTTGTTGCTATCCTCTCGCCCCCTGTTTTTTAGGGGAGGGGTGCGTTATGATCCCTATTTTAATTTTTATTTCTTTTCGGAGCGTTATTTACAGCAAAAAGCAATATTTGACTAGGAAAACCCGGTTGTAAAGAGCAGGAATAAATTCCCAGCGAAAGCCCCAAATAAATAATTAGGACTCACGTGTGCCATAAATGTCAAGTTAAAAAGGGGAAGGGAAAAAAAAAAAAAAAAAAAAGGCAAGCAAAGGGGAGGGGGCCGGGGGGAGGCAGAGATCCCAGATAGAAGGTGAAATCAGTTTAAATAAAAAGGCTTTTAATGGCACCACTTGTGTTTACCTCCAAGAGCTTCGAGGATTTAATCAGATGTGAGCACGCAGCCTCATGGCCAGATGTCAGTGGCGCGCGTGGGTCCTGCACACGCATAGGTGTGGGCATCTTGGGGGGGGGGGTGTGGGGGTACAGGCTAAGGGTGCCCCCCCTTAGTGCATCCCAAAAGCGACCTTTCTGCAGCAGTTTACAGAAAAACACCTTCACGCGGCTTAAAGAATTGTCATTTTGAGGGCGGGGGGAGGGGGGGGGGGGTCCATAGTGGCTCCGTGCCCCGAGCGGGCGGGCACCTCCCGGCCACGACAGGCGTGGGGGTGGGTGGGGGGAGCCCTGTCTCTTACCCCACGCCGGGATCAGCCCCAAGTGGGCAACGTGGCTGGAAAGAATGGAGAAACACACCCCCCCACACCCCCCATCCCCCCCCCCCCGGCAAGAGCCCAGCGCGGCCGCAGGGCCGGGCAGCAGCTCGCTGCCAGTAGCGGTATCTGCGGGAGGGAGGGGAGGGGGGGGACACCGATTTGGATTTGTTTCCTTTCAGTAATTACTGAGGGATAGAAAACACATGTGTTGGGATTGCTTGCTTTTTTTTTTTTTAAGCCTATTTTTTCCCCTAAATCAGTTCATCAATTCGCTAATTATAGCTGGGAGGGGGGAGGAAATCTCCCGACACATTTTTTTTTTTTTTCCCCTTCCTATTTTTTTTCACCCCCCCCCTCCCTTCTCTGCATGAGCATCAGTGGGGGGAGAAAAAAAACCACGGGGGGGGGGGGTGGGAATATGGCTTATGAGTGGTGAATGTTATTTCAGATTTCTATGGGCGCTTTTCTTTTCTGGGAACAAAGAGCAACTCCTATTAAAGAGCTACTCGAAGACTTGTACATATTTCTACTGCTGTGTAGCACTTTTAATAAAACATCTGTTCTTGCTTCTGCTGATGAGTTTACATAATTGTTTGCAGACCAATTTAACCAGAAAGCGCCCCACATATTCCCTCTACATGTTTTCATGGGGGAAAAAATAAATACCTTTTTGGTAGTGACATATCTTGATGAAATACTTTCCAGAAATCCCCAAACTGCTAGAAAATATCAATGGGGGGGAAAAAAAATGTATATAACCAGTGGATGCGAAACGTGAGGCTGAGGAATTGCAATGAGGAAAACACACTTTAATGATGCCTCATCTGTATTTGCAGGAGCTTTTGGGGTGGTTGGGCTGTATTTTATTTTTTTTTTTCCACCCCTTCCCCTTTCTCCCCAGAAACCTGATTTTTAATGTGGGGAGAGGATTCTATTTTAAGTTTCTTTACGGCAGCTGGTTTCTGTTCACTATAAATCGACCAGACTTTTAAGACTTGCCCTCTGTTTAGAGAAGTAATAAAACACTTAACTTTCTCGACTCCTAGTCACACGGTTATCACACAGGTCTCCAATACCACAGCCCGTGAGCACCTATGCAAAAAAATAAAAAAAAAAAAAAAAAGGAGGGGGAAGCAAAAAATAAAAATAAAAATAATAATTTTTAAAAAGAAAAGGAAAAAAAAAAAATAACCCCCTAGAAGGAGTCCTCCCAGAAACTCCTCCAAACTTTGCCAAGGTTGGCGTGGGTATAAATGCCCTTCCATAGGTGCAAGTCCCCACGTCAATCTGCCCTAGCAAAGGTCCAACCCATCCAGCTGTAGCTACTTTTAATTTACTCGCCAAATTACAGCGGGCTGTAAGCAATACATAAGGTAAGACAACACGCCAATAACTGCAAAGCCCTCGTTCATCCATCTCTCCCCCCAGTCCATTTGTTGAACCTTCGCAACAATTTAATATCTGGAGGCAGCTTCGCGTGGCCGGTGCTGGTTTCCAAAGTAACCCTGCCCTAAAGGACTTGGGCTCAGGGATGATGTGCCCATGGCTAAGAATATTTGCAACACATCTCCAGCTCTGTCCAGCTGGAAGTGCCTCTGGCTGGGGGGTTTCACATCCCAGCAGAAGGCAGGACAAAAAAACCCATAATACTACCCCCAGTGATCGCATTTCTTTCCTAGTTTCTTTATTTTCGCCTCTTTCTTTGATTTCAGAAATCCCCCCGGGCAGGCTCTGGGGAAAGGGAGAAAAGGGAAACGAAACCAAACTGAAGTTTGCTTTTTTGGGGGGAAAACGCCTGTAAATCTCCCCCTGGCACATGGGTCTTACATCTGTACCAGGCTGGCTCCAAGTTGGGCAGCCTTAGGTGGGAGCCAGGCTGCGCTCCCCAGCAAGGTACATGTGCTCAGTAAGATGGTGCACACTTCCAGCTCTCTCCTTTTTGGTTAGAAACTTTATTTTTTCCCCTAGTGACACTCAGGGGAAGCCTTAACGTTATAGAAGATGAATACACGAGGTTTTTTTTTTCAGTTGTAGTCTCGTTTATGGTTTTATTGCTACCATTGATTACTTTGCTTTGTTACACAGAGGAAAAAGAGCATAAAATCCGTTGGCATCCGGGTTCCTGTTATAGCTGGGGAAAAAATATACACACACACACACCCCCGACCCTTCTTTGTCAGCTAAAATCTTTTAGGGATACCTCGCTAAAAAATAAAAAGGAATTAAGTGTATTGATTGAGAGCAGGACCAACAAATCCTCGCAGTTTTGGAGTGTGCACCCACAAACCTTCTTCTCCCCAGCCCACCCCCTCGCACCCTCACATTTAAAATCAAAACGTGGACACGATGGAGGCTTAAAAAAAAAAAGAGAAACAAACCCACACAGAGAGGGCCAGGGTTTCCCTGCCATAATGGAATTTTTAAATAGCAAGCCAGCGGAATGATAAAGATACCTCGCGATATTTACAGATCAGCAGGTATGTTTTACATTTAAGGGGCAATTTATGGCTCTGGATTGAAATTAAAATTAGATTAGCTGTCTTCATTTCAATTAGTTCTAGGTGCAATCTACCCAGAGAAGATAGAATATAATCCTCCCTTTCATCTAACTCCATATTCGCCAGAGAAGTTTCTCAATCAGTTGTAAATATCTGCAACTCCAAATTGCTGCAAACCCAAACACGAGGTTGGTCCCCAGCCCAGGCTCCCCATTGCTCGCCGTTCCACACAGAAATCCCTTTTTTTGTGTGTGTGTGCGTGTGCTGTTGTTGTAGTTGTTGCTGAAAATGTAAATATCCTCCAGTTTGGAGAATGAGCAGGGAAACGTTTGGGGGGAGAAACGTCAGAGTGGAGGAGAAATCTAACTTCCAGGCTAACGTGAGTTTGAAATGTTAGGTGTTGCTTTTTCTGGAGGTTCCTTTTTTTTTTTTTTTTAATCTCCCCTCCCCAGGACACACTTTGGGAAGGCTCTGAAACACGTTATCAATTCGGAAGTCGCCATGTTTTCCCCCCTTCTCTTTCTGTAATATTTTCTCATCAGGAACACAACCATTTGATTCCATAATATTGACCAATGCTACATGAGAACAAGGAGGAGGGGGTGGAGGGGGTGGGGGGGGGTGGGGGGGGGAGAGAAAAAGGAGGGTAATTTATGGCTTAATATTCTGTGGACGTCTGAGATTTATTGCTGTGAATTCTGAGCTATTTTATTACAAGATATTAAGCAAACATTTCTTTTAAATAAAAAATAAACCAACCCGAACCAAAACACAAGCAACATCATGCACAGACACACAGACGGTGCTTCCAAACCTCGGTGTCCATGGGCAGAAAGGGGGGGGGGGGGGGGCGGGAGTGGGGAGGGGGGGGCAAAAGGAAAAGTTAAGCCTGGTTTAAGAAATCTGTGCCACCACCCCCCCACCACCACCACACACCCCCGGTTCCAGCCCAGCCTCCCCCACCCCAGCACCCCCAGCCCTGGCTCCAGGAGCGCTCCCCTCCCCACCCCATCCTCCCCATCCCCCGGCACCCCGGGGGTGCCGGTGGGGGGTTTGGGGGTGCAGGACTTACTTTCCATGCCCACTTAGTTTCAACTAGGGAATCAACAGAAGCAAAAGCAATTTTTTCCCTTTTTGACACCCGCCTCCCCATTGGCTCCCCCCGGGTCAGCTGACTTTGTCATTTTGTCTGTCCTGGAGCAGAGCCTTCCCTATAACAATCTAGTTCAGACTACAAACTGGAGACAGAAATAAATATTAAAGAAATCACACAGCCAGGTATAGAGGACGATATGAATTCCTATTTTACAAACCCATCTTTATCCTGCCATCTAACCAGTGGCCAAGAGGTGCTTCCCAACGTAGCCCTCAATTCAACTGCCTATGACCCTGTCAGGCATTTTTCTACTTATGGAGCAGCCGTTGCTCAAAACCGGATTTATTCTTCTCCTTTTTATTCACCGCAAGATAATGTTGTGTTTAGCTCCAGCCGAGGACCTTATGACTATGGATCTAATGCTTTTTACCAAGAAAAAGACATGCTTTCTAGCTGCAGGCAAAATTCTATGGGACATAATACACAGACATCAATCGCACAGGATTTTACCAGTGACCAAAACAGGAACACTTCGCAAGAACAAAAAACTAGCATTCAGATATACCCATGGATGCAGCGTATGAACTCCCACAGTGGTAAGTTTTACAGCTCGGAGATATAAATTAAATAAACTGAACCATCTTTACGACCTTCTCCCTAGCAGAACAGGCTGAGCGACTTTTTATGGCCCCATAAAAACAATAATATAGCTCCTTCACAGTTGCAGCTACAGGCCTTTTATTTGTTAAGTTGTTGCAAGCAAATATGGCTTGTTATGCTCTTTCTAATTAAAAGACTTCGAGAGTGTAAAATATCCATAATAAAGTGCAGCGAGCTCTGCTCGGGAGTTAAACACAAAATATTACCGGGGTAAAAATAAGTTTTAATGACGGGTGCGGGAAGTGCGGCGGTGGCGGGTTCCCCGCACCAAGAGGGGCCGGGGGAAGCTCCCACTTCCCCCCCCCGGCTCCCCCAAACCCTCCAATTGGCAGAAATAATGTGGGAAAAGGAAAAGGGGGGGGGTGGGGGGGGGAGGGCGGGGAGCAGCATCCCGGGAGAAAATGACCCGGGAGAAAACGCTGCGCGCACAGGGTTCATTTAATCCAAAAAAATATAAATTGAGGGGTTTCTATTTTTTTTTTTTTTTTTCGGGGGGGTGGGGGGGATGGGGGGGTGGGTGCTGGGGAGGGGGCAGGCGGCCGCCCTGCCGCCGGAGGTTGGGGTGGGAGGAGGGGGAGAGAGGAGGAGCGGGGCGGGAGCGGGGTTGCGCGAGGGCGGAGGGGTTGCGCGGGTGCGGTGTCGTCCTTTCTCCCCCCCCCACCCCCCTTTTTTTTTTTTTTCTTTTCCCTTCTTTCCGCGTTCTAACCGGGCTGACGATCCTTAGTCTGTTTTGTCTCGGCATCCCTAGGAGTGGGCTACGGGGCCGACCGCCGGCGGGGCCGCCAGATTTATTCCCGTTACCAGACCCTGGAGCTGGAGAAGGAATTTCACTTCAACCGGTACCTGACCCGGCGGAGGCGGATCGAAATCGCCAACGCTCTCTGCCTGACGGAACGGCAGATTAAAATCTGGTTCCAAAATCGGAGGATGAAATGGAAAAAAGAAAGTAATTTGAGTTCAACCCTCTCCGGGGCGGGGGGGGGGACCGCCGCCGCCGCCGCCGACAGCTTGGCCAAGGAGGAGAAGCGAGAAGAGACAGAGGAGGAGAAGCAGAAGGAGTGAAAAAGTGACAGCTCGGCGGCAGGACCCCCCCCCCCCCCCCCCCCCGACACCCCCCGCCTTGTATTTATCACTGGCACAATGTTTGGCTACGTTAAAAAAAAAAAAAAAAGAATAAAATAAAATAATAATAATCGGGGGGGGGGGAGGATTTAAAAAATAAGGTCTAAGGTGGAAATGTGGACCCTCCCCACCGCTACACACTCTCCCTCCCCCCCCCACTCGGCTCTTCCCAGTGACACCCCCCCACACCCCGCACACGCATCTCCGCCATCGCCTATTTATCTAACTCGGGATAAGACTGTTTCAAGCCGCACACTCCCTCCCCCCAACCTCCTCCGCATCCCTCCGCCCCCCCTCCAAAAAATAAATTGGGCATCCACCCTCTGCTGTGCCGGGTCGGACTCTGCCCAGCCGCTTTTCCTCCCCCCCACCCCCCCAGCCGGAGCAGTTCTTCCTCCCCTGGTGAAAAAATCTGATTTCCCTTAAAAAAAAAAAAAAAAAAAGCTCCTTTCCACCTAAATAGCGCGTTTCCAAGAGCATCCTCCTTGTATTTAAGCAGATACCTGGGCTCATCGCTGCATACTACAAACTGTGACAGTTTCTGTGTGAATATTTTTAACTGTGTTTGTGGTACCTGTATTTATATTTATGTTTAGCACTGTAATGTTCCACGGTATAAAGTGAATGGAGTTCTATAGCAGTAGAAAAGGAAAAAAAAAATAATAATAATTAAAAAAAAAAAAAGAATCTTGTGTTACACCCTCTCATGTATAAAGGTCATGTCCAGAGGACTATGTTGAGTATTTAATAAAAACTGAATATTATTTTTAAAGTTTATAGAATGGCCTCTGAGCTTCAGTTGAAACCTTTCGTGTGGATAACAGCCTGTTAGACTGTTCACTTATCTTCTGTGTGTTGTTCCTGAAAATCAGCTCCCTCTCTCCTTTTTCTCCCTCCTTCGTACCTCTCTCATTCAAGAGTATTCCAAAAAAAAAAGGAAAAAAAAAAAAAAAAAGAGGGAGGAGGGAGGAATTACATTTTGCTTTGTCTCCTTGAATTAGTCTTGTTACTGTATTGTTCGGTGGCATCAGGAATCTATGCCATACCTCTCGCTTCATGATTAAAAATGGATTTCCAAAGTTCAAAACAGTATATATTTCTTATTGCACCCTCCTCAGTCAAACACCAGGTCAAAGGTTCTGCTGCTTCTTTTTTATTATTATTATGATTTTGATTTAATTTGAGCTCTACACAGCTGAGATTCCCCCAGCTCTGCGGAAGGACCCCCCCCTCCCTCCCTTCCCCCGACTTATTTCGACCCAATAAACCTTTCCAGGGAAGGGGGGAGGGGGCGGGGAGGGGGGAGAAGTCACTTTTATCCAGAAACTCATCCTTAGGAGAACGGAAATTGTGGATATAACGCTGGGAAAGCAACCCTGCTGCTGTGGATCGCAGGCTCGGATAAACCGCTGCGAAGGCTGGATGAAGAAGAAAAAAAAAAACCAAAAAAAACCTGCAGTTTTCTCGCCTCTTTGTCACTGCTCGAATATTTGCTGGGCTGCTCAGGAGGTAGCGCTTCGCCAGGGATGGTAGTTCCCTGGAAGGGGTTTAGCCCCCTTCAAGGTTTTTTTAATGAAACAACCAGGATTTGGTGTGAAGTGACCATAACCAGGGGAAAAATGGAAAAAAAAAAAAAAAAAAGGGTGGAAAAAAAAAAAAAAGCCGCCTGGGGAGTTTTTTTCAGCCCATCCTTTGCTCGTCTCCAGCCTGGAATGTGCAGGCGAATTTTGCAAGGCGCAGGAAAGAAGGGGGAAAAAAAAAAAAAAAAAAAAAAAGAGGAGATAAATCTCTCTTAAAACGAAAGAAAACAAGCAAACAGCACCGAGGAGCAGAAGCCAAGAGCGTTTTGCAAGAGGGGAACGACCTGGCCGGGGAGCAGGAGGCTCCCGGGGTGTGAACCAGCCTGAATTTCCACTCCAAAAAAAAAAAAAAAAAATTAAAAAAGGACAAAAAAACCCACCCCAAAATGCCCCAAGCCCAACGTCTCGCCCCAAGCACACACATGTAACTCGGCGCCTGTAGCGAGGACGAAGGCGGCGCGTCCACCCGGCGCGTTCACGGCATTCCCCGGCTGCTCGATGGAGACGGACTCCAACAGCCAACGTGCTCAGGTTCTGCAAGGCAAAGCCCGCAGGGGCCGGGGAGGGGGGGCTCGGAGCTGCCCCTCTTCCACCGCGCACCCCCCTCCCGCACTGCTCCGGAGCAGAAGGGAGGGCTGGAAATTCAGATTTGGAGGTATTTATTTCCCCTCCGCCGTGCCCTTTGAAGAGAGGGGCTGGTTTCTCCAGCCAGCGGCAGACAAGGAAGATCCAGGCTCCTGCCAGCAATAAATTGCCCGGGTGGGGGGGGGTGTGGGGGTGGGTTGTGTGTGGGGAAAGGTAACAGGAATGTAAACTTTGGCGCATCGGAGGAGCTTTCACGCGAGGAGCAACCCCTGCGTAACGCTCAGGAGCTTCCCCGACCTCCACCTCTCCCCAAAATCACGCGGGGAACGTGTTTCCTCCCCACACCTCGCCAGCAAAGCTTCGTGCCGTTCAAAAAAAAAAAAACAAAAAGCGAGACTCAAACCGATGCGGAGATTCCGCGCTGCTGCGAGTTTCCCCTCCCGCCTGCGCCCACCGAAAAGAGACAACCCCCCCCCAACACTTTGCTTGGTTCCCACCCCCCATCCCCGCGCAACTGCGAGTTTGGAAGGACTGAAGCGCGCAAAACCGCGCGCAAGAACGAGGAGGACAAGAGAGCTTTTGAAAATCGCGGAGCGGTGCGCGGAGGGAGCTCGGGCGCAGCCTGCGCGCTGCCGCATCCTCTCTCTGTGTGCGTCTACGTGTGTGTGCGCCCCCCCCCCCCCCCAACTTCACCTCCGCTGGGGTTGCGCGGGGGGACGCGGAGCGGCGGTGCGGTGCCGCGGAGCAGCGCTAGGTGCCGCTGCCGCCTCGCCGTCCCGCGGCGCGCCTCACCCGCGCTTCCCCCCGCGCACCCCCGGCGCCTTCCGCGGGCGCCCATCGATAACCCGCCCCGGGGTCATCAAGGCAAATGGATGAGTGGCCGGCGCCGTCACGTGACGCCACTTAAATATCCCATATTTGGGCAGCGCGTATAGGGGGGAAAAAAGAAAGAAGAATCCCCACCTATAAATTCTGCACTTTAGGAGGAACAAAACGCGCCCCCCCACCCCTGAACTTCAAAGGGCCACAAATCACCCTAATCAAAGCGGTTGAAAAAAAAAAAAAAAAAAACCAAAAAAAAAAAAGGGGGGGGGGAAGGAAAAAAAAAAGAAGAAAAAAGATAAAAAAATAAAGGGAAAAAAGAAGAAAAAAAGGGGAAAAAAGGGAAAAAAAAAAGAAGAAAAAAGGGGAAAAAAAAAGAAGAAACAAAAGAGAAAAAAAAGAGGGACAAAAAGTCCCCCTCCCCAAATTTTCTCTCCCCCCCCCTCCTCTTTTTAGGGTGTTTTTTTTCCTTCCTCCCCTCCTCCGCCATGAGTTCTTACGTCGCCAATTCGTTTTATAAGCAAAGTCCCACCGTTCCTGCCTATGCCATGCAAAGTTATGGAAATTATGGAAGTGTGCCTGAGGTTCAGCCACCCAGGTACCGCTACAGCGGCTTGGATCTGAGCCTCTCCCTCCCCTCCTCCGGGGCTGCCGACTCCCTGGGCGGCTTGGACATGTCCGCAACCCCCCGAGCTAACCCCGAGCGACCTTCCTGCACGGTCATGGGTTCTTCAGGGCATCCTTTAGCCAGAGACGATCAAGCATCCCTAAATCCCGGGATTTACAGTCAGAAGAGTGCTAACACGGCGCTGGAGGAGAGATCTAAGAGCTCGGGTGAAATCAAAGCTGAGCCCGTGCAAACAGCACAACAAGGAGGACCACAACTGCAGCAGCAACAACCTCCACAAATTTACCCCTGGATGACCAAACTACACATGAGCCATGGTAAAACTTTCACTTCTTGATTTTTGTTTCACGGGATTTCTTTTTTTTTTTTTTTTTTTGCCTTGGGTTTTTATAGGCCATACGGGGCAAATAATAAAAAACCTGAGGTCGTAAATTTTACGACTAAGGCATCAATTGCTCGTAAAACTGTCCACTAAAAGGCTTAGAGGCTATATACGCCCAAATTTATGACAGCATAATTGGATCATAGAAACAAAACGTGTATAAAAGGCAATATTCCATTTTTTTGGGAAGGGGGGGTTAAAAATAACTTGAAATACACATGTTCTTTCAGGATGGGCTTTCAAAAAAAAAAAAAAAAGAAGCGAAAGTGAGGGAAAGCGTGGAGGGATTTTCCCCTTCCACCTTCCCAGCGCTGAGGGCGGGGGGAGAGAAAAAAAAGAGACAAGATTCCCAAGAAAAGATATTTCCCTCCTTTGTACACTTCCTTATTGTCCGAGAGGAAACAGGTTCACTTCTGGCTCATCTACATGCGTTTGATCTGGGCTTTAGGAAGGAAGGGGGGGACTCGGGGGGCTGAAGGTGTTGGGGGAATGAAGGATTTCAGGCTACTTCCCTCCCTGCGCGCCCCCAGCCCCAGGAAACTTCTGTGTATTCTAGATTTGTAACCGGGTTTGACCATTTAAAAAGAAATAATAAACAGAATCTAAAATCCACCCAGAATCGCTTTGGCTTTTCATGCGGTGTCTTCCCTCTCCCCACTCTTTTTTTTTTTGTTTGTTTGTTTGTTTGTTTTAATTTTTATTTTTCCCTAGAAACGGATGGGAAACGCTCCCGCACCAGCTACACCCGCTACCAAACTCTGGAACTAGAGAAAGAATTTCATTTTAACAGATACCTGACGCGGCGGAGGCGCATTGAGATCGCCAACAACCTCTGCCTGAACGAGAGACAGATCAAAATCTGGTTTCAAAACCGCAGGATGAAGTGGAAGAAAGATTCCAAGTTGAAAAGCAAAGAGGCTCTTTAGGTGGGATTGCAGGAGATGGAGGGGAGGTGTCCCTGCAATGTTATTTTTTTTGTTGTTATGGGGTTTTGGGGGTGTTTTCCATCACTTCTGGTGGAAGCTACCTTGAGAAAACTTTAATTTTGGGGTGGGGAGGGAGGGAACTGCTGGATGGATCTGGTCCGGACCCTCACAAATCCCTCAGACAAAGGAAATCTCTTATTAGTATGCAAAAAAAAAAAAAAAAAAAAAAAATCCCAACACCCGCCCGACCCCGCTGTTAGCTTCACGCAGAAAAAATGTAGTGTATCGCTCTCTAGGTTGTTACTCAGTGTCCTAACCTGTGCGCTCTTTGGGGGAAAAATCACCGAGAAAAATATAAATAACCACCGAAAAGGCTTAAAACCAATCCGCGGGGTGACTGGGTCGTGTCCTCTCAGCTGGAAAACCGGCAATATTCACAGGAAAAATGCAAAAAGAGCTGGTGAAGACGGGAAAAAAGGGAAATAAGGGGGGGAAAAATCCCCAAACCAGTGAGTTTTGTGAAGTCCCAGCCTCTCTGTCCGCTCGCCCTGGCGGGAGAAGGAAATTGCTGCTCTGATTTGCTGGGAATTGCCCAGGGAAGATGCTCTGGCACCTCCGCTTCGGCTCTCTCAAGTCGGAAAGGAAAAATATTGCCCCTCGCTGGGGCTCGGAAACCCCTAAAATCCACTTAAAAAAAAAACCCGGAGAGAGGCCGGGGGGGTGTCCCTGGAGTGTGTTTGCGTTGGGACTCGGATGGCATCATTTTATTATTATTTGCATATAAAAGAAATGAATAGACTTGGGGCGGAGGGGGGAGGGTGGGGGGGCGGGAGGGAAGAGGGGGTGGCAGACACCGTTTTTCGCGGCTCCTCCAAAATCTCCGGGCAGGAAAGTGCAGCATGGGAGGTGGGGGAGGGAGAAATAGCCTCTGGACTTAATATTATTGTGTATTTATTTGTTCCGTAATTAATGTAGGTTTGCTAAATGCTAAGATATATATTAAAAAAAAAAAAAAAAAAGCTAAGGCGAACCCCAATTTGTACATTTCTGTCCAAATTCGGTCCATCTCAGTCATGTCTTTTATCCCTCCCCCCAACGATGTACTCGCTATATTTATTAGTTATCGTTTCGTCTGCGAAAGGGTGATGAAACTTCTATTTTGTCATATGGAATAAACAGTAAATAACCCAAAAAGTTGGCGCGCCGGGCAGGTATTTCTGTGCTCCTTCCCCGCCTTGAGCAGCTTGCTGCTCCGCTGCGACTTCGGATTGGGTTTGTATTATTGTTTCTGTTCTGAAACAGGCAGATTCCAGCAGGGCTGAAGGGATGGTTTAGCTTAGAGTACCCTTGTCCCCCCCACCCTGGAAAAGGTCCGTTCTGCTTGTCCTGCTTCCCAGAGCGTGGGGAAAGGAGCGGGAAAGCGTGTTGTTTGTTTTTTTTTTTAATGTGGTGATTAAACGCTGGCTGGGCCCTGGGGAAGGTGAGCTGCTCCCTGTCCCAGCTCGGACTTCTTAATCCTGATTCCTCCCAGGCTCTTCATTCCAGGCTGCTCTCGCCTGGCAGATGGCATTTAATAGGAATATCGGGTTAAAACGACCCTCTCCCTGCGCCTCTCTCCTCCCTCCCCTTCTTTCCCCAATGTATACTCGGGATAAAACGATTTTAACCCCAAAATCTCGCAGCCGCCGCCTCTGGGTGTAGGTTGGGCAACACCTGGATGCGGGAAGGAGGTCCCAGTGCCTGACTGGAGGTGACTGGGATGCGGGAGGGGCTGTCTGGGGAGGTGGGGAGGCTCCAGGCCCTGCTGTACCCCATCCCCCTCCATGGGGAGCAGCCCCCGGGGATGCTGTGGGGGAAGGGGAGGGGGCGGGCGGCTGCACCCCTTCCTTGGCTTTTAAATATATATATATATATATTGCTTTTTTTAAGGGAAATGTATGCTCTTTTCTGTCTCTGCGAAGGTGGAGGGGCCTAACGCGGAACACATGGGCTCTGCCCCAGGGGTGGAAACACGCCTTCCACGGGGTGTCCATACATCCCGGAGGCCAACCCTTGGGTCCATATGGACTTTTCCATACCTACAGCCATATGGCACAGGCGCCGGGCTGCAAAAAACCTTCGTGGCGGGTCCATCCGTGTCTCCCCACGTGTTTTCCAGCCGAGGAGGGGTAGGGTGGGTGTAATCACACCCCGTCCTTCCCCTCCCTCCAAACCCACTCGTGCAGGGGGGTGCGTGCACGGCGTCTATACGTGCGCCGGCGTATTTGCATAGGGCTCAACCTGTATTTCCCCAGGCAGATGGCTCGCTGCGCACCCAGACGCGCACACGCGGGGTGGCTCCTCCCGCGTCTTGCCAGCTATTTACAGGCGAAAAACAAATGCTGGGAGAAGCCAATAAGCTCCATAAAACTTTATAGGATTTCCTTTACACATGGGGAAACAACGGAACAATTTCCTGAACCTGCAAAACAAAAGTTTCTTCCAGCAGCGGCTCCGGCTGCCTTCGGGGGTGCAATTAGCCCAGCGTGCTCCAGCGGGGCTTCTCCCCATCTCCGAGGGCTTTTATTTCAAATGTTATTATTCTTATTATTGTATTTGATGGCTCTTACTCGTGGGTGTTGGGGTCTGGTTAGTTGGCGGGTTGCGAGCTGCAAAGATGTTTAATTTTACCGTCGTTTAACACTCACTGGATAAAAACCCTCTTTTTTTTTTTTTTTTTTTTCCTTTTTTTATTTTAATTTGCCGTCTCGACTGTCATTTTCCCGTCGCTTTGGAGTGAAATACTGGGAAGCCAAGCCAGGCTCGCCTCGCACACGCATTTGCTGCCTATACAAGAGGGGTTTCCCCCCCATCCGAGGCCTGCGGGGGGGTTTTCAGGGAGGCTGCGGTTCCAATAATCTTTTTTTTTTTATCCTTTTTTTCTCCCCCCCCCCGGTTTAATTTTTTCCCCATGCTGTGTAAATCTATTGACTGGTCGTTCAAGCACAAAACGCTCTTGGTTTGTACTGGTAATTGCTCGTTATTCCGTTCAATTTTCTCTTAAGCAATGTCTTCCCCTCCCTCTCCCCGGTATTATTGCAACGTCTCTGGGTTATTATTGTTTATTCTGATTACATTTCCCACTCTAACGACACCTTTTCCCCCTCCTTTCTAACCGGGAAGCTGTCAAGGCAGCTTGGGTTTGCCAAGGCAAGGGTTAAGCAGCTCCTTGACCACGCGTGTTTTATCTGAGAGAGCGGGAGGGGAGGGGGGGTGGGAGACCAAAACACCCCCAAACCACCCCCAAAACCACTTTAAATTTCCAACTTTCCCATTTCCACCCTGCGGAGAGGAGTGCGGCTACTTATGATTAATTATTGGCTTCTCCTGCCCTGGGAAGGGGGGGAGAGGGGGGCCGGAGGGGGGGGCTCTCTGCACCCCTCAGCCCTCGCGTCTTTAAGGGGCATTTTCCTGGGGAGTGGGTGGCTGTTTGGTGGGTGTTGTTGCTGGTGCTGTCTGGAAGAGATTTGCCTTTTTATTTCCCCCTCTCAATCCCTTCCCAAAGACTCCAGAAGGAAATAGAAAAGGACTTACCTTGCCCCGTCATCCGTGTCAACCCCGTGAGAACTTAAAATGGCCCAAAAACAACAAACAAATCAAAGGTCCTTTTTAGAGAGAGATCCAGGACTTTTGTTGTTTGTTTTGGTTTGTTTTGGGTTTTTTAATAAAAAAAAAAAAAAAAAAAAAGCAAAGCTCTTTTAGTTTCACCGAGAACATTAGCAGAAATACTCATGGCTTCTACGTGAATTTAGTAGTTTAAAACTTTTGAAGGTTATTTATGTGGATGGCCCTAAGCAAAAGCCCTGAATGGCTCTCAGGGAGCACGTGATGTCATTAAACTAAGTTTTATGGTTTGGGGGAGCTGACAAACCCACAATATATTTACATCATATATAATCTTAACTGTCCACCATCGCAGCTGCTAGAGCTGTTTAATGCTGGGACAGTGGGACAAGGCGCTTAGTGCGGAGCGCGGCGGCTGCGGGGCTCCCGGAGCAGCGTCTCCCCCACCACCCCCGTAAGTTTTGCTTCTTCCTCAACCTCTTCTTCTTGGTTTTTTGTTTGTTTTTTTTTTTTTTTTAAAGGTATTTTAATGATTTCCGTTTTTTAACATCTCTAAGAATTGCGAAACGGTTTTTTTTAATCTCTTCCCTGCGTGGGAAAGGCAGAGAGGGGGTGTTTTTTTGCGAGGTGGGGGGAGCTGGAATGTGTGTTTTGCAAAGGGGCGAGCTGCAGGCAAGGATCTTATCTAGCAGGAATCAGCTCCCCCCCGCCCTCCGCCTCCCCCCGCCTTCGCATCCCCAGGGCTGCTGGAGAGGAGATAAGGCCAAAGAAGGTCTCTATATTATTGGTTCGGCAGGAAATCCCCCCCCCAACCCTCCTTACCCATTGCCCCCCCCGGGCACAGCCTGAAGGGAGGCTGTGCGCATCCCTAAGTTTCGACTCCATCCCTGAGTTTGGGACCGGGGGAGGGGGATTTATTTGTGTTTGGGGAGAGAGTTGGGCTTCGCAAGGAGAGGAAGGGCAAGAAATCAAAAAAAAAAAAAGGGGGGTGGGGGGGATATAACTATCCCAAGGAGCGCGGAGGAAGCGGCCGCGCTGGGAAGGGCATGCGCGGGGCGGGGGGGGGGGCGGGCCGGTGCAGGTGTGCGGAGGGAGGGTCGCTCCGTGCGCGGCCCCGCGGCACCTGTGGGTGGGGGAGCGGGGGTCTCTGAAGAGGTTGTATCGCAGGGGGGTGTTTGGTGAAGTTGGGGGTGTCACGCGTGTGTGTTATGCCCCCCACCCGTGGGGTCCTTTGGGGTCACGCTCCTCTAGGAGCCCAGGCTGGGGGGCGGGGGGGAGGGAAGGAATAGGGGGTGCAACCCTCTGGGAACCGGGGTGGGAGAGGTGGCCTCGCTTCCTGGCTCCCACCCCAGGTTGCCCCCCACGAGGAGCGGGTCCCATGGAAAACAATAGGACACCCCCTCCCCACCCCATCCCAGACAATGACCGGGTCTCTATTGTTCTCGGGGGGGCGCAGATGCTCAGCTTTGTGTCTCCCCCTCCCTCGAGGCCCCAGCGTGGTGTTAGCCCAGGCCTGGCATTTAGGGGGGCGACATCCTCGGGGGGGCACGTGTGTTGTGTTTGGGGGGGGGTGTGTGTGGGGGAGCAGAGGCCGCAGGTTTCCACTGTGATGCGGGAGCGCACACGCGCACCCACGCACGCATGTGCACACGTGCAGACACGGATGCATGCACACGTGTGTGCGCAGAGGCAGGCGTGCAAACGCAGGCACACGTGTCGGCGTGCAAACGCACGTGCACATGCACACCTCTGCCAGCCCACGTGCACACACGTGTGCTCACAAGGGCGTGCACACACACAAGGCCTCGTGAACACGCACAAACACCCCCACACCGTGTGCGCAACCTCCTCTGTGGGTGCCGGGGGGGGGCTCTGTGGGTGCTGGGGGGGCTCTGTGGGTGCTGGGGAGGGCGACTGTGGGTGCTGGGGGGGCTCTGTGGGTGCTAAGGCTCTCCCAGCAGCTCCCTTGCAGAAATGGGCCCTCCCTCGCAGCCAGGGGCTGTGCCCCCCACACCCCAGGGACCACTGCTCCCCACGCGGAGGGGGTGATGGGGCTGCCCCCCCACCCCCAATCAGGGTGATCAGAGGGCAGGGGTGCAGCCGGGCTGCACCCCACTCTGCAGGCACAACCTTTGGGAAGGGGTGGAGGAAGAAGGGACATGGGGAAACACTCGGGGACCCCCAAATCTTTTCCTCTGCAGAGACCTGTGGGGGCTCAAGCCCCCCCAGAAGCAAGGAGCAACCCAGCAGGAGGGTCTGGGGCAGCTCCCTGGGACCTGTGGTCATTTTGGGGTGTCCTGCAAGGGCTGAGCCCTTCTTGGGGGAGCAGTTTACTGTCCCACAGGGTCTTGGTGAGGTCCGAGGGTGCGTTTCAGCGATTTGGGGGGGTGCACTGCTCTTCTGCAGAGGCCTTGTGGGCCCCCCCTAGCCCTGTCTGCCCCCTTTTTGCACCCCGCTTTTGGCACGAGGGCCGGGGGCTGCACAAACCACTGCAGAGGCATATTTTGGGGGTCTGGGTTTTAATCTCCGTCGAGGAAATAGAGATTATTTTTTCCCCTCAATCCCACTGGGAAGGTGGACCCCCCCCCCCCCCCCTCAGGTGGATCCGTCTGCCTATGCCCTATGCATCAGTGGGAATCTATAGGGCTCTATAGGGCTCCATCGCTAGGGCAGGCGTGCCCTGAGCGTGTCACCTCCGAGGATGTATCAAAAAATCGCATCAGCAATAAGCATTTTTGTCTTTACCCCCCCACCCCCGCCCCTCCCGAGCAGTGAGGTGTCCCCAGGGTGTGCGACAAGGCCACTGTCCCCAGCTCAGGGCTCTCCGGGGGGGTCCCTGGGGTCTCAGCATCCTGCAGGTCCTGTCCCGGGCTGGCTGGGCGCTGTGCACTTGGAAAGGGGGGAAATGCTGAAAAATCGAGTTATTCCGGTGATTCAGCGTCGTTAATAGGGGTTAGGGGGAAAAAAACGGTGCCGAAAAACCGGGCAGCTCCAAGCCTGGGGATCTGGGAACACGCAGGGATTGGGGGCACCCGGGAGACCCCTGATCTCCCCCCCCCAAACCCACGGAAAGTCCTTGCAAGCTTCGTTTGAAAACACGTGCTCCGGGATAACGCAACGTCCCTCAAAACCGGGGGCTTGGGGGGAGCGGTACCCCCAGCTTCACCAGGGACCACCAGAGCTTTGGCGAAAGGGGATGTTCTCCCACGCGTGTCGAGCCTGGCTGTGGCAGAAAAACGCTGGGGGTGGGGTGGGGAGGAGGGTGGCGGCGTCCCGGGTTTGGGGAGAAAGGAGAAAGTTTTTTTGCGTCTGACGTGAAACTCAGTTTTTTCTTTCCCCTGCGACCTCTCCCTTCCCACCTCTTCCTCTGGGTGATGGATGGGAGGGGGGTCATTAAAAATAGATGCCGGCATGAAGACATTTCTTCCGGATATTTTGGGGTTTCGCTTAAATATAATGTAATTGGAGTTTAGCCGCTGCTCGCGATCGCGTCTGCGGCCGGGAGAGCTTCCAGGCGGCTGCTGTGGGAATTACGGGATTAAAAGATGCGCTGCTCTTGAGAAATCCCTCTTTTAATACCCAGCAAAATCATTTTCTGGATAATTGGACAAGGGAAAAAAAAAAAAAAAAATACAGCCGGAGACCGACTCTGGGGAATAGAATTTCCTCGCATCCAGCTCGGTGCTGGAAAAAGAATGGATTATTGGAGGGTGGATGGGAGAGATCCGGCTGAAATAGGTGCAGCCCGCTGTTTCCATCCCATCCTCCGAGGCTTTTTTTCCCCTCCCTCCCCTCCCCGAGGTGGGGAAGAGGGTTTCTAACCATCCCTTCCCTTTCCCCTGCCCCTTCCCGGCAGCCGGGCTGCGGAGCCCGCCTGTCCCTGCAGATCCTATTGATGGATTGATTTTATTGATTTATTATCCGCTCCTCCAAGCGCGTTGCTATCAAATGATGTTTTGATCTGGGTTTTCCCGGTCAAGAGTTGAATCCCCACTTATCGATTTATATTTTTTCCCCTCCTTTTTTTTTCTTTTTCTTTTTTTTTTTTTTTTTTTTGTTGGGGGGTGTTTAGTTGCGATTTTTTTTCTCTTGCCTAGCAGACACGACACCTTTTCCCAGCAGGGACCGGGAATATCCATCCTCCCCATCCACTTTCCCTGCTTTTAGGAAGGAAGGGACGGAGGAAAACAAACACCCCGATTACTTTTGCTCCGGATACATCCTTTAAATCCCAACTCTTACCTTCTCCTTACGGGAAAAAAGGTCAAAGCAACGTGGTTTGGCCAGGGATGAAACAAAACCCGCCTTTATTTCCCCCTATGGACGGTTTATTCCTCCTTTTCTCCCTGCTTGGGCTCTACGTGGATATTTGCGTTCTACGCAGCCGGAGGCACCGGTGCGCGTGGACCCTATGGATGTGTAGGCGCCCGTGTGTGCACAGACACGCACACTTGTGTAAACAGACACGGAGATCTTGAAATGTTTTCTTGGCACTTAGCAGATTCCTCTGATTCCCTCTCAGCAGTAAAATAATCACCCGGGAAGGCAGAGCGGCTACTGTTGACCTCTGCTATTTATTCGCGTCCAGGGCAGGATTTTAGAATTTGCTGGAGTTTGGGTAAGAGGAGCTCACCCTGCGCTAAAAAAAAATGGGATTTTCCTTCCTGTGGGTTTAGGAAAAATAAACAAGTGCAGCGTGGAGGGATCCGCAGTAGGCAACACGGCTTTTTTAGGGGTTATTATTTTCTTTTCAAGAAACCCTCCGGTCCCCCGGCCCCGCTGCTGCCGTGGCTCAGCCCCGGCCCCGCTCCCCGGCGGGGGTAGGAAGGGAGGGGGTAGGCAGCGGGAGGTGTCTGCTGGGACACCCCCGACCCGCCAGCCCCCCAAAACCCCGACAAAGCACACCGGGGATGATCCCTTCTCCCAGACTCGCGTGTTGGCGAATACAACTCGATGCTAATTTAATTCCTTCCTTCCTTCCTTCCCTCCTTCCTTCCCTCCTTCCTTCCCTCCTTCCTTCCCTCCTTCCTTCCCTCCTTCCTTCCTTCTCTCCATCTCTTTTTCTTCCCATATTTCTCTTATTCTCGCTCCCTCTCTCAATCCAGTCTTTCCCTCTTCTCCCTTTCTCCCCCCCCCGCCTCACCCTCCCCAACTCTACTTTTCCACCCCAAACCGAAGGCACCTGAGGGATTTTTCCACCCCTATTTCTCCCCCATCCTTCCTCCCTGTGTTTATTTTTAAGGCCTTTCCCCCTCACCCCCACCCCCAGCAGATCCGTCCTCGGTATGGAACTTGGCGGGGTGCTGGGGGGGAGCGGCTTTGGGGGAGACACAGTTTGGGGGGACGCAGCTTCTGCAGAGCTCCCCCCCCCCATCTCCTTTCGGGGCGGGGGACACCTTCCGCCTGTTAGAGCCCTCATTAGGGGCTTTGCAGGCTGAGCTTGATGAGTTTCTGTAATTAATAACGAGGTAGTTCGTGTTCCCCCACCCAGTGCCCCCCACCCACCCCCGCTTCTCTCCATTCCCGTCACTGGGATCCAGCAGAATAGCGCATTTCTCCTAAATATTCCCCAAAAGTGGGGTCTACGCAAATCCCCACCCAAAAAAAGAGCCACCTCCGCGCGTGCAACCCCTCCAGGTGCCGCGAGAGATTTTTGGGGAGCAATGAGGGGGTTTCTCTTCTCGGGGGGGTGGGGTGTTGCTAAGCATCTCCCCTCTCCCTTTCCCCCTTGACGGGTGGGGGGTTTCTTCTCCCTCTGGAGCACATGGGTAGGAATTTTGGGGAAGGAAAACAATGCCCCTTGGCTGCGTGGGCTCGTGCGTGTCCTGCACGAGGAAAATTCCCGCTTTCCGGCTGTTTTCCTTTCCGAGGCAGAATAAAACCCTTTTGCATGTTGGAATGGGTGTGTGAGGGGAAATATTTACCTGCAGACTGGAGCTGACACGTTACATCTGTGTCTGCTCCTCTCCGGTACCTGGCTCTTGTCGGAATTAATTCCCGGTGATACCGTGGCGAAATGGAAAGGTTTAAAGGATCGGCCGGGGCTGGAGCGGCTGGGTCATGTGTAAGGGGAGAAGTGGAGTATGAACAAGCCGATGTTTTATGGGAACCTTTCAGCGTGCGGTACCGACGCCTAATCCTTCACTCCAGCTCCAAACGCCAGGCTCCCGCTCAGGGCTGGGGCTTTGCAAGGAGGTTTTTGGGGGAGCTGCGGTGGCAAAGGTCCTTGCAGCGACCCTCACCGTCTCCTCTGCTCGAAGGGCTCCTTTCCCTTGCTTTTATCTTTTTTTTTTTTTTTTTTTTCCGCTCCCCCCCAAAAAATCAGCTCACCTTTCCCAGTTTTCCCAGCAAACCTAAAGGTCCGGAGGCACCTTTAGCGTTGGGGAAAAGGGATTTTTCCCCAAAAAGATCCCAGCCCAAGCGGGCAGGGATTTTTTTTTCCCTTCCTTCCTTCCTTTTTTTTTTTTTTTTTTCCCCTTCTTTTTTTCTCCCGTTTTTCTTTATTTTTTTTTTTTTCCTTCCAGGGAAGCAGCCGATTTCTTATCAGGTCGGGATTGATGCTGGCGGCCTGCTTCTCTATATCATCCCCGCGGCTCCTCTTGTTCCAACCCGGCTCCCTTTGCTCCCGGGGCCGTGAGTGATGGCTCCCGCAGCTCCCCATGCCGCCGGAATCCTAATGGCCCCGCCGAGGTGGGGGGGAAACCCCTCTCCCCCCATTTTACTAGCAGGAAATTTTAGGGAGTCACCACCCACACCCCAAAATATAAACCAGCCCAGGGCTCGCCCTGCCTCAGCCCCTGTTGCTGGAGGCCCCCGCAGAAGCCACGAAAACGTTTTATTAAAAGGTTTTGATGGATTCGCCTTGGGGATTAACTAAGATAATAGTTTATTGCACTGCGAAAGATTAAACTGAAAGTACCCTGGTGAAAAAAATAAATAAACATTAAAAGGAGCGGGGAGCGCCTTTCCTAGCGTTAAATCCCTTGTTTCCTATCCTAACAAGCCCCCCCCCCCCCCCCCCCCCGCCGGGCTCCAGGGTGTCCGCGCTGCCTTCCTGGGGCGTTATTATTAGTATTATTAAATTTATTATTAAGATTTAAATACAGGTGATGGCTCGGCGAAGTGGTTTGCCAGGCTCCAGGCTGCGGGAACGGAGGGGACATCCCACCCTCTCCGGGAGGGGTCCTGGGGGAGTAGAATTACCCCCGGAAAAAGCCCCATTTCCCTGCCTGGCTGCGAGCTGTCAGGGCTGGGGGTGCGCACACGAACGCGGAGCTGAGCGCATCTGGGTCGTGTCGGGTTTAAAGAGCGTGTTTACACACCCGGAGAGTTTGAAACGGGGGCCCGAAAGGCGATAAACCGGCACTTTAAATCACTCTGCCCTTCATCCCATCCTTCCCCATCTGCAGCTGGCTGCCGCGCTGGGGATCTGCCCTCGCTGGGATGCTGCCCGGTCCCCCAGGGGCAGGACCACACCCCCCACCCCCCCCCCCCGTCACTGCCCACGCGTGTCGTCCCCTTCTCCATCCCTCCTCGCCCCACTTTTCCTTGACCTGCATCCCGGAGAAGGGATACCCGAGGATTTTAATAACGGCGGGGTATCGATCCGAGCTTTCCGCAGCCTCCGAGGTGCATCCACGGGGCCGGGTGTCTCGGGGATGTGTTTGCTCAGAGCAGCGCGGCCATTGAAACACCGAGGCGGAAATTAAAAAAAAAAAAAAATAGAAGAAGAAAAAGGAGTGTTTTCTGCATTTTTGGGGGCTGTGTTTTGCTTTAAAAAGCGTTGGGTCACGTCCCCGGAGGCAGCAGCCCGGGGATTGATTTTTAATCGCAGAGGGTGTTAAAATGGGATGAGCGCAGTCTGGTAAAACCTGGGCTTTGTCTCTGCTTGGAGGACTCAAAATGCACCGAAAAGAGGATGTTTTCCCTTATTTTATCCTCTTCCACTGCGTTTTAATGCCAGGCCAGGCTGTCTGCATCCCCGCAAGTGAAGGCTGAGCCGTCTCTGCCCCGTTTCCTCTGCAGCAACAGTGGGTCCAGGGGTCCCCCCTCTCCACATTCACCCGTATAACACACACACACACACCCCCCCCAGCCGGTGTGGATTAACTTTCCGGTTAAAAACCCTTCATTTTTATCCTCTGACCCTACACAGAAACTTTTTCCACCCCGCTCTCCCCGAGTCAAGAACTCGGGATTATAGAGCCTAGCAATGGATTTGCAACCCGAGGGGGCCTGGAGGAGGAGGCGGGACGGTGGGGGGGGTTGGAAATTACGTTAATTATTAATATTGTCAACCTGGAGGAAGATTTCCACGGGGTGAGAGCAGTAAGTACCGCTCCAGAGGCAGCTCTCTCCGACAAGAGGGATCAGCCTCGAGTCTGTATACGTTTCCATCCCATAGGTTAACAGCTACAGATCTGCTAATGGGCTCGCTGCAGCTCCTGGACACTTTCTCCTGCGACTTTCACTTTTCTCGCCCCCCCCCCCCCCCCCCCCGGGTCCTAAAACACGCCCTTTCCCCAATACAAGCCCAATGTTTTCTTTTCAACTTAACCCAGGGTTCAGCAGTTATCCGGTGGGTCAGTGTAAGTCGTCTTTGTCTATGAAAAGTCAAGGAGAAATCTCAGCTCCTGCCTATATATCACTTCAAACCTGAGTCCTCCTCTGCCCCTCCGACCCCCCCTTCCAATAACACCCTCCCCCAATTCAAATAAATATTTGAAACCTAAAAGAAAGTGGACCTGAAGGAAGCAAAAGGGAGAAACACACCCCCCACCCCACCCCAAGGCCAACAAACCGAGGGGGGAGCCCAGTTGTGGTCACATGAGACCCAAATAAAACGCGTGTGCGGGTTCTCGCTCGGCTCAGCTCTTGAAAGGGGGGTGATTTGGTGGGGAGCAGAGCCGGAGCACGAACAGGGGTCTGCCCCGTCCTGCTGGACCACAGAAGCTGGAGAGCGAGAGAGGAGAGAGGTGTAACTTGGCTACGGGCGCCTTTGAATTATTTTTAGCAAAAGCTTTGCAGGAAAAGGAGGGGAAGGGAAGAAAAAGACAAAAGGAAATAAAGGGGAAAAATAAAAGAAAAAAGAAAGAAGAATAAGAAAAAAGAAAAAGGGAAAACAGAAAGAAAAAAAAGCAGGAGAGTGATTTAAAAGGGTGTTTTAAACTTGCAAACAGCAAGTTTGCCTCTTGCTGGGCTCCCGCTCCGCCGGGTCCCGAGGAGATCCCTGGCTGAAGCGTCGGTGCCAATTAAATCACAAATAAAATAGCAGATATTTCCAGCCGAGACAAACCTCTGCTCAGAGCGGGCTTGGCCGAAACCAGACGATTTTTATTTTGTGTGTGTGTCCCCCTCTTGCCTTTCGGAGCGGGGCAGAGCGGGAGGTGAGAGGAACAAAACCCAACAATTTCTCCAGCATAAAAATGAAACATCAAATTAGTTTGCCTCTGGGCTTCATTTTTCCCCTTCTACATTATAACTAGTTATTGAACTCGCTAGAAGATCTAAAGGCCATTTGTGAGGAGAGAAATTTCAATGGAGTTCCCCCATCAATAACTCCTTGGCAGTGACCTATTGGATCAAGTCAAACAGTTGAGGTGAAATTCAGGTCACGCTGTCTAACCAATATTAAAATGCGCCCACTTTTTAAAAAGCCACTTTCAACGAGATTTGAAGAAAATTGAATTCCTGGGTGGGGTGAGAAGGGGAGGGCGAGATGGAGAAGCTGGTTTGCATGGTTTATTTTATTTTTGTAGCTCCTTCGCCGAGAAGAGGGATCGTCTTTAATACCTTAAACCGAAGGGCTAAATATTTACATTATTCGTTTCTTTGAGGCGAAAGAGGCTCAAAAGAAAAATGCGAAGGCTAGGACTTGGGGTGACAGGCTTTGCTTATTAAAATCGTTTTAGGCCGATTCATTACTTTTACTGACAACAGATTTAAGGAAAAAAAAAAAATCAATTAAACATTTGCATATTTCTTTGCATAAATTAGACCTTGTCTATTTGCATTAGGAAGGGACAAAAAGAAAAGGGCTGCTTCGCGCTCACCGCTCTCAAGGAGGAAAATATGAAATTGAATTAATTACGGGCCTGTGGCGGAGAGAACCCAACTACTGAAAAAATATGTATATACACACACGCAGGTTTTTAATTCTCCCACCACTAATTGTGCAATAATCACCCTAAAACCAAGCTCGGGATAAAAACTCCCCTCCAAAACCGATTCCCACCTCCCGCATCTCCAGGAGGCAGAGTTCATCCTCCTCGAGCTTTTACCCCGCTTTTCCTATTCTTATTAAACACGGGATAACAAACCCCCAGTAGATAGGTACTTCATTTTTTTCTGGGAAGCACAGATTGCTAATGGGCTGAGGTACAGGTTACCAAACGGTCAGTATGGTAATAGCCAACACAATGAATCCGGAGAGACAATGCATACTTATTTTTCTTCAGTACTGTCAAAAAGGCGCTTTGTACTTAAACCCGTCCCTGCGATGGTAACCAGATCTATATTTCCCAGCCCTCCTCCTAGGGAGGAAAAGGAATAAAGCTCTCAAAAATGAGATTTTTCTCTTTTTTTCCCCCCGTATTTTTTTTTGGGGGGGTTTTTTTCGCTGCCGAGGTGCTGCGTTTCTCGGGGTTTTGTCCCTCCCAAAGTGTTTCTCGCCACGGTTGTGCTGGTGGGGGGACGAGGGATGGAGAGCGGTGGGAGGGCTGCTTTATAGACAAAAGAGCCAGATTCTTGTACAACTATTCTTCACACGTCCCTGCAGACTTATTTTACAGAGAGAGGGGGGAAAAAAGGAGGGGGGGGGGGATTAAATAAATACAAAATCCAAACACTTCAGCAAGAGGCACAGCTCCGAAGCCCGGTTAAAAAGCAGAGGGGAGGGGGGAACGTTAATCCACAAGCAATAAAAAGGGAAAAATAGGATATTTTTGGTGTATTTGTAAGAAACCCGGAGGATTTTTTTTTTTTTATGATGCACTTGTAAGAAATCCCAGAGCAGCACACACCACACCACCCCCACCAATCCGAGCACACACGAAGGGAGAGGGGGAAGCGAGTCCTCAAAAACAGAGATATTTGGGGGGAAATCGGGAGCTGGGGGGGATGCAGACGGTGCAAATAAAGTTGAGTTCCCCCACCCCCGGGGAAAGCGAGAGAGTCCAGAGCCGCCCAGTTTGTGACCTTCACGCCTTGAATTTTTTAATCCTTTGAGTGCTGCCGGTTTGTTTCGTGCTTCGTTTTCCTTTTATTTTTATTTTTTTTTAACCATCCAGCAGAGCCTTAAGAACTACCTGTGGATATTTATTTATTCTGCTGGTGCTTATTGAAAACCATATATTCGGGGGGGGGGAGGGGAAGGATGTGCGTAGGTAAAAATTACTTTATTAACTCTCCATCTTTATTCAATATTCCCTCAGCCTTGGAATAAAGTTGTTGCATCAGTCTGAACTATAAATGTCAGAGCCCTGCATGAGTCTGAGGTGTTTGGGCAGAATGAAGTATAGCTGGGGAAAGGGAATTTATTGGATATATTTAAATCAATGTTTTGGGTTCCGGAATACATTTCTATTCATGGGTTGGTTTTTTTTTTCCCCCAACCTCGCAGCTCACAGCCCCCTCCAGCCCCTTCTCTCCCAATCCCCGACTCCTGTCTGGGAAGAGCAAGGATGTGACCTTACACAGGTGCCTCTGTAGGTGTTTCTGGATGGATCTCGGGGGGCTACAACTTTAGGAAGGAGCAGGCTCTGCCGGTGCACGGGGCCAGCTTTTAGCCAAGCCCTGCAGACCAGCCGCCCATAGCACCCCCCACCCCCACCCCGAAAGCCAAATAAAGCGAGAAACCAACTCAATCCATGTCCCACTACCCAAACAGCTGCGGAGATGGTGTCCGAGGGGGGCTCAGCCCCCCTCTTCACCCACCCCCAACCCTCCCCGTCGCCTATATGTACCCTGTAGACTCGAATTTGTGTGAGCGTCTCCCAGTCACAAATTCGTCTCTAGGGGAATATATGGGCGATGCCAGAGCCTTGGAAAGTTCTGCTTTCCTTTAATTGCAGCGCCCCTAATTAAATCCTCCAACCCTGCTGATGTCATTTGCTAAAGGTAGTTGATTCAGGGCGCGAAAGAGGCGTTCGCTGTTTGCCAGGGCTTGTTAATAATAATAATAATAAATAAATAGAGTAATAGTGATAATAACTATTGTTATTATTAAAAGAAAAGAGTGAAAAGGAAGATCGCCGCGATGACTGGGGTGTGTGCGGGGGTGGGGTGGGGGGTGATAATAATCAAAATAAAATCCCATTATTACTTTTCCTCTCCAGAAGAAACAGCAGCCACCGCAAACACAACTCTCAGCCAAGAGCACAAAGAGCCCCGACCATTTCGCAGTGACTGATTTATGGCGTTTTACAACCCCATAAAAAGCTGTAACAACCAGCCAAAAGCCTTCGACACCGCTGGCACATTTAGTCTAATAAATAAAACATAAACAGTTAACTTTATGTGTCACTTTTATTGTTATCAAGTAAAATATGGCAATGCCCTGCGAGCTATGATTTTCAACTATAATTGTTATCAAGCACAAGGAGGGAATACCCCACCTCCCTCCTCTGCCCCTCTCTTTAGGGCGAGATGGAGATTTAAACCACCACCACCAACAACAAAACCCTTTAACTGAGGGAGCGAAAACCCTCCCAAAATCCTGACACCCATTCGCAACTCCCCGACCTGCGCCGGGGAGGTGGGAGTCATTTTTAACGCATCCTTCCCGTTTTGCCCCCAAAATAACGTGGACGCGGCTCAGAGCTGGAGCACGGGGAGGTCAGTGCGTAAGGCAAGGGCCGAGAGGCCTGGGAGTTGCGCACCCGCGTGGGAGCTGCGCGCACGCGTGGCCGCGTAACCCCGCGGGTGCGCTACCTGCAGCACGCAGGGCCGAGGGAAAAGCAGGGTGCTGCCTCCCACCCCCCTCCCCAAATACCCCAACCCCGTTCTGCTTCAAAAGGCCGGGGCTAAGCACAGCGGGGGCTTTGGGGAGCGCAGGGGGGGGTCCCCATTGCCTGCGGGGGAGGGGGGGGGCAGCCCCTCGCCCTGCTCGTGCTGCTGGTGCAGGCGGGGGAGGGCAAACCAGTGATTTAAGGGAAGGGGCAATAAGGGAGCTGCCAACCCGCCTCTCCTCCCAGGTAACTGCCCCCCCTCCCCCTCCCCAAGAGGTGGGGAGGGTGTTTAACCCTCTCCCTTCTGGGATAGGGGGGGATCTAGGCTGCGGGGGGAAGGGGGAACCCCCCGGCGGTGTCCCCAACCTGCCCTATCCCCTCTCCTGCTTTGGGAGGGGGGAGGGTGTGGAGGTGGGGGCTGCCGGGGGTAGAGTTTGGGGGAGATCTGAAGGGTCAGTGCAGCCCGGGGGAGGGGGACACACACGCTTACATTCACACCAAGGGCGGGGGTGGGGTGGGGGGCGGTTCATTGTTCCCAGCTGGGATTGCGGGGGGATGCCCGGGCCCCCCCAAACTCTCCCTTCCACACTCCCCCTTTCACCCTCACCCTTCCACCCTCACCCCACCCAACCAAGGGTGAGGGGGAGGGGTGGGGGGGATGTCCCCCTATTGTATCCCCCCACCCCAGAGCCGAGGGGGTGGGGATGCACCCCAGGACCAACCGCCTCGCACCGCAGCGCATCTCCCCGACTCTCCCCGCGTACCCACTCCGACTCCCACGCCCCCCCCTCCCCAATTTGGGTACATTTTGCAGAAGCTTTTGGTTCCTTATCCGGGGACTGGGCTGGCGGGTGTGATTGGCCGGGGATGTCACATGGTGAAAGTAACTTTACGGGGTCGCCAGCTAGTAGGAGGGCTTTATGGAGCAGAAAAACGACAAAGCGAGAAAAATTATTTTCCACTCCAGAAATTAATGATCATGAGCTCTTATTTGATGGACTCTAACTACATCGATCCGAAATTTCCTCCATGCGAGGAATATTCGCAAAATAATTACATCCCAGACCACAGTCCGGAATATTATAGCCGGACCAGGGAGTCCAGCTACCAGCACCACCATCAAGAGCTGTACCCCGTGCCACGACCCTCCTTCCCCGACCGCCCGTTCAGCTGCGGGGGGCTCCAGGCTCCCGGCAACCCGGCCGCGCTCCAAAGGGGACACGGGCAAACTCCAGGAGGCCAACACCTCTCAGAGAAAGCACAGCAGCTCTGCGAGCAGGCTGCTCTATCCACCTCCTCCACCACTCCTTCCCCAGCCCCTCCAGCCTGCAACCAGCCAAACCCCGACCATCCCAACAGCACAGCTTCCAAACAGCCCATAGTCTATCCCTGGATGAAAAAAATCCACGTCAGTACTGGTATGCAACTTTTATTTTCCTCTTCTGTCTCTCCGCTCTCTTATTTTCACACCATGCTCGCTCCCTCTCGCCTCTCTCTCTCTCTCTCTTTTTTTTTTATTTCCTTCCCTTCCATGAGAGTCTTTGGGTTAGCACAATTGAACTGGATTTACGACTCCGAATGGGTAATTACACCCACCATAAATTTTATAGCCGAGCTACTGTGGGCAGCCTTAGCCATGTGGCTCGTTCTGTTATGTATGTGTGAAACTCGGAAAGCTTTGTAAGGGGTGCATAAATAATTCAGTCTTTTGAGCCAGGGAAACCCCTTCCTATTAGAATAGAAACTCTTGAGCTGCCCAAAGTTCTTTATTACCTATTTAGCCTATTACTTCCCCCCCCCCCCCCGGCTCTTCCAGTCGCCTCTCCCGACCCTCTCTCCATCCACGCTGATTTTCCTTGTGTGTTTTTTTTTTTGTTTTGTTTTGTTCCTTTTTTTTTTTCTCCTTTCCTTTCTTTTTTTTTTTTTGTTTTGTTTTGTTTTGTTTTTCCTTCCCCTCCTTTCCAGTGAATCCCAATTACAATGGAGGCGAACCCAAGAGATCCAGGACAGCCTACACCAGGCAGCAGGTTTTGGAGCTGGAGAAGGAGTTTCACTATAACAGGTACCTGACCCGGCGGCGACGCATCGAGATCGCGCACTCCCTTTGCCTCTCCGAGCGACAGATCAAAATCTGGTTTCAGAACAGGAGGATGAAATGGAAAAAAGACCACAGGCTGCCTAACACCAAAGTACGGGCAGCAACGGCAGCGGCTGCCAGCGCCTCCGCCGCCCCCGCCGCCCCGGCGAGCACGGCCGCGGGCGAGGAGCTGCCCTCCGCCGCCGCGCAGGACCCGCGCACGGAGGATATCACCAGGTTATAAACACCCCCAGACCCGCACACAAATGACTCTGGATTATTTATAGAATCTAATATATATATATATATATATATTTTGGTTCTTCCCTCCCCCCCCCGCCCCTTTCCCCTTTTCCCTGGTAGTTTTTCTTTTATTATTATAATTATTATTATTATTATTATTTTTGTTTCCTGTGCGTATAAAAAACAATGGGTCTCCCCCAAGACCACGGGCTTTAGATGCATGCCAGATAGCATGAGGCCAGGTGTCTGTACCTGCAGGGGTTTTTTTACGCCATTTCAGGGTTTTATTTATTTTTTAAAGCTGGGGGATGGGGAGGGAGGGCAGGGCGGGGGGGGGGAGGAAGAGGTAAATGTTTTGGTGGTGGTGGTGGGATTTAATGGAGAAACGGTGATAATATTGAGGGCAAAACAAACAAAAAAGGCGAATGTAGGTATTTTTCACAACACCCCCCCCCCCCCCCCCCCCAGCGTTACGAATGCACAATGAGTGAAGGAGCTGTGAAGTTCTTTTGTAGCCATGTGGGGGGAAAAAAAAAAAAGGCTAAAAAAAAAAATAAAACACGATTTAGAGAGAAATTTAAAAAAAAAAAAGCAAACAAAAAGCAGCTACGAAGCAGCACACAAGGGTGGACGAGTCCTGGCTGAGAAATTGAGAAGAAAAAGGGGAGAGAGAGCGAGAGAGAGAAAGAAAGAGTGACATATTTAAGAACTAAAAGCAGCGGAAGGGTCTCAAAAGTCCGTAGCTAGGGGTTTTTGTCGTGGTTATTTGTGTTTTTTGGACTGATTTTACATGATCATTGTAAACTTGCAATAAAGAGTTTTAGTGTGTCTGTGAAAGTCCCAGTGTTCAATAAACCAGTCAGTGTGAATTAGTTTTACTTTCATGTCTGGTGACTTATTTTATCCCCACATCTCCCCGCAAAGCCGCCCCAAAATAATAATAATCAGGATAATAAAATGCCGGGGCACTGTGCAATGGATCCCATGTGCACCAGTTTCTGCTTAAGTTAAGTTTAAGCAAACCTAAAGATAACGCTCAACTCCAGATTTTTTTATGACATCACGACGTGGCCAGTGACTTTAAATCTCAGACCCTCCCAACCTGTAAATATTGGGGAGGAGGGGGGGGGGGGGGGGGTGGGGGGAGAGGGAGGGAAATCTGGGTTTTCAGGGAAATGCTGTGGATTGGGGTTAGCTTCCAGTCATGCCTCTCTATTTTTCTTTCCATCCTGCAGAAAACTGTCCGGTTTTAGCTCCTCTCCCTGCTTCGAACTCTGTTTTTCCTCGTGTTATTTTTATATTAATTATTATTATTACCGTTGTTATTATTATTTTCTCGCTCTCGTGGCCCGCTCGTGGGGACTCGCTCAAGCCAAGGGGTCATACTGAATTTTGCCAGGCAATGAAAAGGCTGTTAAATAATAATAATAATAACAATAATGAGAATAATGGTTGTTACAGCGCTAATAACTGTAATTCATTGCTCCTGGCCTTTGGAGGCAGCCTGCAAATTGGCAGGGGGGGGGGGTGGGGTGGATATTAGGGAAAACCTCTGTCCCCCCTCCCCTGTGCAGGGTGTCTGTGCTTCCCTGGTAGGGAAGGGGCTGCGTGAGGGGGGGGGGGCTGTGGCTGAACGCCCCCTTTTTTTGTTTTAGGCCTTGGCTTTGGGAAGTTTTGCTGCTTAAAAATCCCAGTGGCAGAGGGTTGGGAGAGGGAGGCCTGCTGCAAGCCCCCCACCCCCTCCCCAAACCCTGGGACACAGAGTTATGGGAGAGGAGGCTTTGCAAGCGTCTTTATTTCAGGTTTGTGGTATTTATTTCTTATTTTTTTATTTCCCTCCCTCTCTCCAACATCGATTTAAGCTGCCATTGAACAACCCACGGCCTCAGCCCCTTTTGTGAAAGCTGGGGCCGCGGATCTGGAGAGGGAGAAGGTTGTAATTTATCCCGGGGAGTTTAGATGGAAAGCTCACCAGCTTTCTTCCCCCTTTTCTTTCCTTGCCCACCCTGTTTTAGCGATATTAATGTAAGGACGAGGCTGGAAAGATAAAACACACCTCCAGGACACAGAACCGTTCCTCCTCTTCAAACATTTCCCCCCCCAGAGCAGGGAAAGGTGTTGGGAACCGGTTGGGATTTGGGCTTTTTCCAAGGAGGATCCAGCTCGCACAGGCGGGGGAGACAGCCAAAACCCAGCCCTAAATAACACAAAATAAACGAGAAAGGCGATCAGTGAAGAGCACCCAAAGCTCGGCCCATCCCGGGGTGGAGGGGGGGGTAATATCCCCTTATCTAGGCAAGAAATCAAGGCAGGAAGGGGGGGAAATTGGGGGGGAAAAGGCACCGGGGAGGGGAGAAGAGGAGGTTTAATGCAGGCAAAAGCAGAAAATCCGCAGGGCAAACGCAGCCCCAGGTGGTGGGAGAGGGATGCTCCCCCAGAGCACCCCAGCGCCCCGAAGCTGAGGCAGGGCAGCACCCCAAATCTCCCCGGGGGTGGGGAGCAGAGCTGGGATGGAGCCAGGAGGAGGGGGGTGGGGAGGAAGGAGCATCGCTCAAAGTTGGGTTTCTCCCTCTTTTTTGAGAGCGGGACGTTGGAGTTTGGAGTTGGGGGTTGGTTCGTTGGTTGTTTATTTTTTTTTCAGTTGCTGAGGGGTGCTGTACCCCCATCCTCCCCTCCCCCCAAGCGGGGTGTATCCCGTGGAGGGGGGTTGCTGGGGGTGGCAGGTCCCTTGGGTGTCAGGGACATGGAGCAGGGGTGGGCTCCTGCCCACGGGAGGGTCCTCACCCAGCATCTCCCTCAGCCTTGGCCGTGACACGACTGGGGGTACGGAGGGTGGGAATAACTGGGCGATATAGCCCGGGGAAGGAAAGAGAGGGAAATAAAGGGGGAAAAATGGAAAAGAGGAGGGAAAAAAGGGAAATAAAGGGAGAAGGAGGGGAAAGGGGAAAAAAGAGGGGAAAAGAAAAAAAGGGGGAAATGGAAAAAGGAAAATAAAGAAAATAAAGGAGGAAAAAGAGGGGGGAAAAGGGGGGAAAAATGGCTGTTCCTGCTGCCAACAGCCCGAAGGCCGGTCCCTTTTTAGCCTCTTGACGCCTCCATGTAGAGAGGCTGAAAGAAAACTTTATTGAAGTTCGGGTAAACGGCAAAAGCGGGTTCATGGAAAGGCCAACTTTTCTATCCCGGCAGCTCCATTGGAGGCGAGCAAGTGACCCCGGAGCCCTCCTGACCCGCTGCCTCTCCCAACGTTGTACCTTCTGTGTCTGCGGACATAGATCTAGGGGCACCATCGCTGTTTCGAGGCTTTGTAGGTTTTACCATAGTAATGGGGTGTATGGGGAAGGGAGGGGGGGCTGGGGCAGATGCGATGCATGTTATGGCATTGTTTCCTCGCCAAAATAACCCGGGAGAAAAGGGGAGAGAAGGGTGAAGTGGCGGCCAAACTTCTCTCCCCTCTTTTCCTTCAGAGATGCTCTCCCTCCCGGCTGGTCCAGGAGCGCTCCCAGCCACGTAAGTAACCCCCTTTGAGGAGAAAACCACCAAAAATCGTTAAAATAATTTAAAGAATTTAAAATAATTATATAGTAAAAAAAAAATTAACCCAATGCAGAGCAAAAAGGAGCCCTTGAAAGTTTGGGAGGCGCGGGGATGAAAATCGGGATGCACGTGGGAGCGGTGAATGCGGGGAGGGGTTGGGGGCTGCTCGTAGGCAGCGATGTAGAATAACCCCGGGTTTCTCCAGCGGCAAGGACAGACAGACAGACAGACCCACAGAGAGCCCCACGGACGGACGGAGTGCTGTGAGGGAGAAACGCTCCCCCCGAGGCATCGCAGCTTGCTCAGCCCCGGGCTATATGGCCCAGCCCTGGCACCTATAGATGTGGCTGCAGGAGGTGCCCCCCCCCCACACCCCGCCCCGGGTGCTGCATTGTTCAGTGCTCGGATAATTCGCTTTACTTTGATTATTGGGCTATAAAACTCCCAGCAACAACGTGTTTCTGGAGACTCAAATTAACATCTGAGGCCAGGGCTTTTTTTTTTTTTTTCCCCCTTTTTCCCACCCCCCCTTTTATGTTCTTCAGGTCCAATTTGTTTTGAAGTTCCCTGATAAGTTTTTACCGGTTCCTTTCGCAGCTCGGTCTTTATTTTCTGTTATTTCCCCCTCCCCTCCTTCTCTTCGCTAAGGAGTCGGGGTTTAAGTCGTTTTACGAAGGGTTTAACTGGCAATAAAAAAGGGGGGTGGGGGGGCGTGAGGAAGTCTTTGTATCCAGAGCCCGCGAGGAATGGTGACCCCTCTTAAATTTACATCAGCAGGCTGAGAAAATTAGCTTCCTGTATTGCCTGTTAGAGAGGGGAAAAAGGGAAAATAACAGCTCCAGGGATGCTTTGGGGGATGAGTGCAGGCGGAGGAGGGTCCTCAGCAGCATCAGTTGTATAAAGACTTTTTAAATTTCATTTTTTACGCAGTGGAAATACATTATTTCCCCCCTTTTTTTCTTTTTCCAGTTGCCCCAGCGCTCTCCTGTTGAGCAGGGGGTGTGTGTGTGTGTGTGTGTGTGTTTGGGGGGGGGGTTAGCTCGCAGTTAAAGCGGCATCTCGGGTCCTTCCAGCAATTTCCTTCAACCCTTCGTAAGGTTGAAAATGTTCCTCTCCGGCGTTAATTGGAATTAAAAGCCCAACCACGCACCCGGGGTTAAACGAGTGAGTTACTGGTTCGCCCCAGACCTGACAGCACCTCCAACGTGCAACTTTTATTTATTGTGCTCTCCTATATCATTATCCAGAGATAGAGTTTTATGTACTTCCTAATCTGTCGCTGTGATTAATTTTGATGGGCAAGGTACCAAGCTAAACATTTTGGGATTTATTTTATTATTTATTTTAAGTGAAAGACTCGGATTTCCTTCCCAAACAGCCCAGCAGCCACCCTGGGGATGCTGTTAGCAATTTCCAAATTGCACCTTTTCCTGCTTCTTTGGGTGTTTGCTTCGGTGCAACCGGATTCCTTTTATTTTTTTTTTCCCGGGTGAAAAAAAAGAGGCGTTTTAGTGGTGTTTTGAAGGGATTTCCCCCCTCCCTCCCTCCCGTGGAAAACAGACGGGCATGGGACATGCTCCAGGCTTCTGGAGTGAGCCAAATAAATAGTAGGTAAATAAATAAATCCTCCCTTTCTGCGTGGGGAATTAAACACTGCTTTGTAAATGATTAACTTTTCCTCCCATGTCTTAATTAACATTTTTCCTCGCTCTCGAATCCAACATATGTATCCCATGATTTCCCGAGCCGTGTAATGGATAAGCTGGGATGCAGCAGAGGGGAGAGGTGGGACCGCTCCAAGCCTCCGCAGGAATATTCAGCTGTATCCCCCAAAGAGAAATTGAGGGGGTTGTATATTTTTTCCTCTTGTTTTTACCTTCTTCCCGAGGAGTTTGCTGCCCCGACGGCACTTTTTGATCCCTCGCCCTTCTTCCGAGGAAGATGATGAGGGTCCCCCCGGCTCAGGAGCAGCCAGAAATCGTAATCCTGCTGGGGAATAAACTGTTATTTCTCCCGTCGCGGATGTCAGGAGGTTTTGGGCAAAGGATTTCTCCGAACTTCATCTGGTTTGATGATGATTATTATTACTATTTGCATTGATTCCTTCCGTCCAGCCCCGGGTCTGGCTGCCTTTTCTGACAGCTGCCACTCAAAGCAGCCCCATCTCTGAGGGTGTGTGTGGGGACTCTTTCTGCCCCCTCCCCGCTTTATTCGAGGGGAATTCAGGGCAGAGAGCAGCAAACCCACCCTTTGCTTGGCAGGGACCTTCAATTTGGGTGAGAAACAGCACAACATCCCGAAAGGGCAGGAGCGGCGCCTCCAATAAAAAGCAAATCCCCCTCTGCGACCATAAAACACCGATTTTTAGCACCGAAAAGGCTCATACTGGAAGGTGGGAAACGAGAGGTAATTTATGGCCGGGGCACCCCCCTCCCAGCCCCTTCTCGCCTCGCCAAGACGCTGCTTCCCCCCCCCGCCCTCCCAGCCAGCCCCATCCCTGCCCTCTCCTTAGGAGCTGCTCTCCATTTATTCCCAATTAATTCCCTGATTATGCAATCAGAAACTTAAACAAGCTGAAAGTGGTTTGCGATTCGGGAATTCGAGGAGGTTTTATTATTATTATTATTATTTTTAATGGCTCAATCGGCAGATGAAACCCGCCTGCTCCCAACTGCCCCCCCTCCCTGGAAATAAACCCGCAGGGAGAGGCGGAGGTGCCCGCCTGGGCGAAGTCTCTAAATACACATTTATTCCTTCCCCGAGTGGGTACTTTTACCTAAAAAGTGTGTTTCCGCGGGTGCGTTTTTAGCCATGCCCAGCCATGCGCGTACCCAGCGCATATGGATTTATTTATAGGGACCGCTGAGCCAGGATGGGCAGGCGGAGAGATCCGGCGAGGTGCACTTATAATTATAATTTCTAATTATCCCCCGCTTTTATAGGGACAATTAGAAGCAGAGAGCTGCAGACGGAACCGCCTGGGGAGGGATAAAAGCAGGGACATCCACCCGTGTCCCTGCGCATCACCCAGCTCCACGCCGACACGCGTGTATTTGCGCGGGTTTAACCACCCCAAACTGCTTCATCCGCCCTTAAAACCTCACGACACCCCCCGCGGTTAACACCACCCCCCCCCCCCCCCCCCCTTCCCTTCGCACTTTATTCCTATTTATCCTTATTCCCACGCCCAGATTTATTTTTGGAGGCGGAGGGACCTTGTGCGAGGAAGGGTGCGAGTTCAAAAAGCCCCCCCCCAAACCCCTCCGCTACCCTGAACCCCCCCCCCAGCCCCTTCCCGGGGTCCTTGAAGTGCCTCTAAATATTTAAAGAAGAGCCCCTAAAGTGTTTACGTCCAGGTCGGTGCTGCCTTCGCTGGGTCATGACCCCGGCTTGGACAGAGGGACAAAAGGGGCTTTTTTGGGGCGGGGGGGGGGAGGGTGGGGTGTGTTTGAGGTTAGGGTGGCCCCAAAAATCCGTGGGCAGGAGCAGGGTGGGCTCCGGGGGAAGGGGGCATAAAAATTAAAATGTAGTACATTAAATTTTATTCTTATTTTATTATAATTTTATTGGATCAATTAATTTTTAAGATTCTTTTTATTTTGTTATTATTGTTGTTATTTTTTTACTATTTTGAATTATTTTTGTCATATATTTTAATTCTCTCCAGCTGGAGAGGGGCAGGGTGAGGAGGGGGCAGCTGGCCGGGGGTAAATCAAACACAGCCGCATCCTGCTCCTGGTTGGTTTTTAAAAAAAACCTCTTCCCTCCCACCCCCAAAAATATAAAAAAAAGCTCATTTCAGAGCAGAAAAGGGGCTCATCCTCCTTCCCCGGCTCCGGGGGGGGTTTAATTGCAGCTGGAAAAGGGGTTTATTATCCCTCCCGCTGCAGGGCTTTGGCCACCCCCCCCCCGCAGTCCCTTTTAACTTTACTTCCCACCTTGCTGTTTGCGAATTTATCTGAGGGAAGATGCGAAATTGAGGCTGAAAAGGGTTTATTTAGCCCTGTCTGGATTGGGGAAATAATAAAAATACCCAAAGAGCGCCGGGACGGGCCTTTCCCTTGGCTGCAAGTTCGCTCCCGATAGTAAATATTATTTATATATTGGGTTTAAAGCCTGGGGGGTGGGGCAGAGACCTTCAGTGTTTACCCAATTGGGGTTAAAAACCCGGTTTCAGCACTTCCGGAGTCTCTTTAATTATTAGAAATATTTATTAGCGATAATACGCGGGGCATTTACCGCTAATGGGTACCAGCGTTTGCGGAGATGTAATTGGCGAAGAGACCTAATTAGACATGCATTTGTGTAATTGGTGCAGCTGTAAATAGGGTTTGGAGCCGCCGCGTGTGGGTGTGTGTCGCGATAAATAGCCGATATACACGGAAACAAACTTTTTTTTTTTTTTTTTTTTCCCTCCCCCATCCCCGGATCCTGCATCCCGCTGCCCCGCTCGGCTGCGGGGGAGGAAAAAAGCAAATATTCGGTTAATTGCCAGCACGTTTCCCCCCTCCCCGCCCTAGGGAAATTGATGAGTTTGTTACGGATTTTTTTTTCCCGTTTTTAGGTTTTTTTCACCTCAAAATATTACAATAGACCCTCCTCCCCCCCTGAAACCGATGCGAAGGGGTTTGAAAAGGGGGGGGAAAAAAACCGCAGGAGGGAAATAAATAGGGGAACGGCAGAGCTGTAGGAAAGGTTTGTCACGTGGCCTCTGCAAACTTAGGGGTCAGGCTGCTTTGGGGGGGTAAATAAGTCAGGGCAGAACCCTAAAAGCCCCCCCTCTTTTTTTTTAGGGGTTTTGGGCTTTCCCAGGGCAGTAATCTAAACACCTCTGGCTGGAGAGCGTCTTCCCGGCAGGAAAGGGCTTTTTTTCTCCTAATCTGGGGAGATAAGAGAGTCCCTGCAAAGGTCAGGGGCAGAGAGACCCCCCCCGGCCGTGGCGTGGGGCTGGCCACATGCATGGTGGGGGGCCAGAGGGGGGAGCTGCGGTGGGAGGGGGTCTGGGGATGGAGCGATGGCGTGCTGGGTTGGCCAGATGTGGGGTGTTGTGATGGGGGGGGGGGTGTCAGATGTGGGGTGACGCCCAGGTGTGGGGTGCTGAAGTGGGAGTGCGTCCCGGTGCGGGTGCTGCTCTGGGGGAGGGGTGTGTCCAGATGTTGTTTGAGGGCGCTCAGGTTTGGGATGCAGCTGTTTGAGGGTGCCGGCCCTCTTGGCCATCCAGATGTGGGGCGTCACTGAGGATGTCCAGATGTGTGGTGTCACCCTAAGATGCTGTACAGCAGTGGGATGCCACCGTGGGATGGGGGGGTCCAGGTGTTGGGTGTCACCCTAGGATGCTGTCCGGGTGTGGGGCATCACCCTAGGATCCTCTCCAGATGTGGGGTGCCACCTTGGAGGGTGTCCAGATGTGAGGTGCCACCCTGTGACCTGCTGCAAGGTGTCACCTCCATGGGGGGGGGGACCAGCTGTGGGCTGCCACCCCAGGTGCTACCCAGCTGTGGGGTGCCACCCCACCTCTTCCCCCGTCACCCCCCAAAACGGGGACCCGTCACCGGCGACGCACGCGCGGGTGGGCAGCGACGCCGCGCGCCCGGGCATCCGGCCGCCCTCCTACACCCCGCTGCCGGCTCCGTGTCCAGTGCTCCCTCCGGCACGCGCGTGTGCTGCCTGTCTCTCCCCACTGTGAGGGGGGCATTCCTTGAAAAGGCCCCACACGGGTGTCTGGCAGCACCAAGCTGTAAATCCAACTGCTTTATCGCCCTGGCAGCAGATGTTTTAAAGCCCGTTTCCCTCCCCCCGCGCCGCCGTCCATCACCCACCCTCCAGGCCTGCGCTTTCTTCCCCTTCTCCCCACTCCAACCCCAAATCTTTTTCCCCCTCAATTCCCGCTGAATCCCTTCGGATTCACCGCTGAGCAGCTCCCGGGGTGGCAAACTCCCCCAGGGCTGCATCCCAGGGGGAGGTTGGATGGGGGAAACCCACGGGGGGAGATGCCCGCGGTGGGGGCAGGAGGGGAGGGAGGTGACACCCCGATACCCTCTTTACTGCGTCGGCGTGGGGCGGGCGTATCCTCCCAGAGGAAGGCTGGAGGCAATTATCCGGGGTGGAATCCATTGTTTCCCACAACAGCTCCCCCCAAAAAATGAAAAAAGGAGAGATTTTTGCCCTGGTTTGGAAAATCCTTGAAAATACCCCAAGGAAAACCAAAAAAAAATATCGCTAAAATCCGAATTTTGCCTTGTTTTCTCCCCTCCCGCATCCCTGGTTTCCGTGGGATGTTGCGGGAGCCCTGGGCAAGTTCTGGCCGGGCCTTGGTGCATCCCACCCCCTGGGTTTGGAGAGGAGGATGCGGCTCCCAGCCCGGGTAACCATGGCAATGCGGCTCGGGGGAGCATCCAAACGCCGGGCTCCATCCCGCTCCTCGTTAGCGGGGCCTGCCACGCTCCCGCCATGCAGACGAGATTCATCTTGATTAGCCAACCGCGCTCCCCTTCCGTGTCGTGCCGCTGACGGAGAGGAGCAGGCTCTGGGCGTCGGGAATTTTCCCAGCCCTGGATGGACCCTAAGGAAGGAAAAACTGCTTCCCACCCCCTCCCCGTACCCCTGAGCATCGCTCCGCCGTCGCGGAGCCCAGATCTCCCGGCCGGGGAAGGGACGTTACCGAGCTCTTAGTGACGGATTTTATTGTTTTTCACCCCAAAAGAAGGTGATTTGGGACCTTCCGTGGCCAACCCCGACACAACGTGGGGAGACGCGCCGTAGAGACGCCCCGTTTCGTTAAAACGCCCTCGTTGCGGGGGGAAATACGGCAGCAAAGGCAATTTCTTGCCCGGAAGGACTTCGCCCCCCACCCTGCTCACCCCCACCCCACCCCGGGCGGTCCCTTTTGGGGTCCCTTTTAATTTAAAGCCAATATTTGGGGCCGTGTCTCCTCTCCATCCCCTGCTCTGGCGTGGGGAGGGGGGCGTGGGGGGGGAATAGGAAAGGCCGTTGGCTTTAATTACCCTTGGTAATTGGCGTTCTGTGCGTCGCGAGGGCGTTTGCACCGTGTGGGGGGGGTCGGGGGTACGGGGAGAGGGTGGCCATCCCCCCACCCCCCATCGCGTGGGGGTCTGGGTGCTCAGCTGAAAGCATTTTAGAGCCGGGGGGTGTGGGCGTATGATGCGTTTGCACGCACGTTTGCACACCGGGGAGCGGCACCGCTACATACGTGCGCGTGTTTGCGGGCAGGGGTGTGATTCCTTTGCACACGTGTGAACGCACAGGAGCGTCCGTGGCACCTCTGCGCACACGTGTGTCCTGTGGACGCATGTGTGGCCGGCGGGCGAACGCACGTGCTTCACACACGTATGTGCACACGCGTGGAGCGGAGCGGGTGATGCCGAGCTGCTCCCACCACCCGGTGCCACCCTCCGAGCGTGGTTCCGGTGTCGGGAGGCCGCTGCGTGCTGGGGGGGGTTGGGTGGGGGTCCCCTCAAGTACCAGCAGGGCGCAGTGGTCAGGGTCAGGCCCCCCTTGAACCGTACTGGGGGGACACGATGGATGGTGCAAACTTCAGCAGCCAAACCCCACCCTCTTCAGGCCCTTTGGGGGGGGGGGTCTGGGGCTGGTGCCCCCCCAGCCGTGCCCACGGAGGGACTTTCTCCCCCTGTGTATTTTAACCAAGGGCACCCAGAGGTCAGGCTTGGGTGGAGGGAGGCCCAGCACCTGCCTTTGTATGGGGGACGTGGGGGCTTGGGGATGGGGGGGACCCCCAGGTTATGGAGGGTGCTGTCCCCAACGTCCCCAGATGGGTTTTCTGCTTGGGCTGAGGGTCGTTTGGGGGTGCTGGGGGCTCTGGAGATTTGGAGAGACCCCCCTGGATATGGGTTTGGGGGTGATAAAGAGGGGTTGGCCAGGGGAGGTGGCCCTGGGGAGGGGGGAGCGCCTATGGGGTATCCCCATATAACAGGGGATGGGAGGGGGGTATTTTGGGGGTGTTCTGCACCCTGGGAGCATCCTGGTGGTGGTGGGAGTCCTGCACAGTTGTGCACCTTGGGGGGTGGGGGTCTGCACTGCATGTGTACAACTTGTGGGGTGCTTGGGAGGGGTCTGTAGCGTGCTTACACCATGGGGGGGGGGGGTTTCCCCTGTCCTGGGTGTGTTTTTTTTGCGGGGATCTGAATTGCGTTTGCACTTTAGGGGGATCTGCTTTGGGTGTGCAACTTGGGGTGGGCTTGGGGGGTTTGCACCGTGCATAGACCTTGGTGGGGGGGGTCTGCAGTGTGTGTGCAGCTTGGGGGGGGAGCCTGCACGGGACGTACAATTTGAGGGGGGTCTGCACGGGGTGCGCACCTCGGAAGGGTGTTCTTTTGGGGGTGTTCGTCTGTGTTTGGGCCACGTGCTCGGTGCACGCGGGTGCGTGTTCCCTGCGCGTTCACACTCGTAACCGAGCGGCGGCTTTGCCGTAAATCCACCTTTTACGGCCCAAATCCCCGTTTCGCGCTGCTTTCCGGAAAACCCCGATTCTGACTCGTTCTCTCTGAAGAGCCGCCGCGACTCAGTTTCCCTCCGCGTGGTCGTGGGTGACGTGGCCACCGGTTCGTGTCCCCTCTCTGCCGCGGACGCCGGGCCTTGTGCTCTCCCGTTACCCCTAAAAAATTCCCGTAAGTGCCAGCGGCTGCGATTCCCCCCGGGAGCCGCAGCAAGAAACGTCCCTCCCAGTCGGCTGCGGACACGGACTGGGGAGCGCGGGCACGTGTGCGCGCACACGCGTGTGCGTGCACGCGTGCCCTGTGCAGGCCTGGTGTGTGTGCGCACGCGTCGCGCACAGGCCCGGCGTGCGCTCACGTGTGTTACGTTCACGTGCCGTTGGGCGACACGCACCCCCGCGTGGGACAGCCCAGCCCCGAGCCCTGACGATGCTGAGATTAATTAATCAGGCTGCAAAAACGAGGAGGGAAAATGGAAACTGAGCAGTGCTGGGCTCTTCCCGCCCCCCTCGGGTGTCCCCTTCCTCCGGGGGATGCTCCCAAATTCCCGAGCTGGGGCCGTTTGTTTTCCCAAAGAAAAGAAGCCCTGAAACTTTGCTTTGAGGAGATAATAATGAGAATAATTGTATTAACAAGAGTAGCAATAACGAATCATAATAAGTATTAATAACACGTATTATTAATGCTTAATAATAAGTATTGTTAGGAAGTATTAATAAGATAACTATATGCAGGTATTAATAAGAAAGATAAGTATATATAATAAGTTAAATAAGTATAATAGAATAATATAAATATATTAAAATAATAAGTATTACAAGAATAATAAGAAAATAATAATAGTAACGATAATATTATCGTATAATAGTATAATAATGGTATTAACAATAATAATAATGAAACTATTAATGGATAAAGAATAGCGATACAGATAAATATTAATAACAACAATAATAATGATAATAACAACATCAACGGGGGGAAGGAAAAAACGCTTCAAGGCTAACACAGCCCCCCCCCCTCCGCGCTATACCCGCAGCAGGCAGAGCGGGGACTCGAACCGGTGACCGGCTGGGGATGACGTTGGAGTCCCGGGGCGGGGGTCCGGAGTGTGGAGAAGGCCGGGGGCTATTTAAGGCGCCGGAGGCAATTGCTCATTGCGCGGTGAGTTATTGCGGAGCCGAGGCAAAGGTTGCGAGGCGGGAGAAGGGCGGCCGTAAAACCAGCGTAAGGAGCGCGCCCGGCCCGCGGAGATGAGCGTTATTGGCTTATTAACGCGCGATAATTGTGAATTATGCGCTGCAATAAATAGAAAAGGCTTGACTCCGGGCTTTAAATATTTGATGGATCTCAAAGCGAACGTTTGAGCAGCACCATGTGGCTCCGGCCCATCCCACCGACTCGCCCCCTTCCCCGGCCGAGCCCCGCATTCCCGGCTTTCCGCAATTCCCTCTCCCTCCCCTAAATAACGCGGGAAAAGGGGGTTTGGGGGGGGTGGGGGGGGGCGATGGGATTGAACTGGCGGCCTGGGAGCGGGGAGGAGGCGTGTCCTGTACTCCCCAAAACAAGCCGGTTGGGGTTCCAGTGGATATTAAAATAACCGCGGGGTTGGGGGGGGTTGGGGGGGGGGGTCGACCCCGACCCGGCCTTCCCGGGGCCTTCTCCAAGCTCTGTATCACTCACGCAGGGGAAGGGGGGGCAGAGGGTTTCTTCAGCTTTGCTGGACACCCCCCCCCCGGGGTTGAAAAAGAATGAAAATTGCGAGTTTCCACCTCTCCAGGGAGAATTTGGGTGAGTTTTGGTGGGTTTCTCCCCCTCGGTGCAACGCGAGCAGCGGGTACGGCTGCAGAGAAAGTGCGTGGGGCTGGGGATGTAGGGAATATAGGGCGTATTTTTAATCTATGAAGTGTAGAAAAATATAGAAAACATAACTAATAATAAAACATACGCAAGAAATAATAACGTATAGATTAAATAGCGTCTAATAAATTAAATACACCCAATAAACCTAACGCAAATCGATGAAATAGATGTAAAATAGACAATTTAACAGCACCGCAGTGACCACCGCGAGTCCCGCTCCCCAAAACTCCTTCCCAAAAAGCCC